>JBAMJV010004556.1:0-251828 GCA_037951105.1 Echinarachnius parma | reverse complement strand
ATTTTTCTGAGGCAATGTCGTTTCCTAAATTTGCTACTTTTTCGTCTCCAGCGATCCTCTGAACACTGAGACATTCTCGCCCACGGCCTCCCATAGACAGAAGAACCGCATGACTGCTCTCCCTTTGATAAGGAAGACAATGTTGCGTAATCGAGTACCCCGTACGGTATGGCTCACGTTGTCTTCCTAATCAAAGGGAGAACAGTCATGCGGTTCTTCTGTCTATTGGAGGCCGTGGAGCGAGAATGCCTCCTTGTTCCGAGGATCGCTGGAGACGAAAAAGTAGCAAATTTTATAGGAAACGACATTGCCTCAGAAAAATGGCCCTAGGTTCCAAACGCCTTACCCAAAACCAATGCTCATTGTATCATTTTGTTGGAAAAAGGATGTTCTACCCAATCAAACAAAAAACAATGACATTTGGTCGATGATGTTGATGAAATTAACGATCGTATGTGTTGCATTCTTTCTGGGCCACCCTGTATAGAGAATAGGCCATTTTCGAAATAGACTGGTGCTTTATTGTATTCAAATTATTTAACCTGTTCTCCCCATATACAAAAGTAACATAATTAATACAAGGCTCACTAGGCTTCAGTCAGTGTCAGTAGGCGTTGGCTTAATGGGTGATTCATCAATCACTTGACAAGTTTCTAATCAATACACTTCATTTTAATTGAAATCCGATTTCCATAAAGTACTAGTAGTCGTTGCTATACCATGCAAACTTCTGGCAAGCTTTATGGTTGTCATGAACAACATTTTTACTTATAATAGAGTGCGCGTGCGCATAAACATGTGGATGTGTACGTTAACCGGTCTTCCAAATTGTTCCTTATCAATGCATCTCGGTACTTGGAATCCGATTTGCAAACATTACTTGTTGCTATGTCGGGCGAGCCACGATCTTGCTTTTAGGTTGTCAAGAGAAACGTTTGTAATAACCGATGTGGTATAATGCACACAATTCGAATGGGCTATTTTTACCGCCATGGTCTATTGCGCGCGTTGATCCTGAAAAAGTGAACTCGTATTCAGTGTATTGTATGCCTACCCGGCCTAGCACCAACTGATGTGGCCGACTACACAAACTGGATACGAGCATCGTGCGTATTGTTGAGGGACATCAACGAAGACATTTTATATTTGAATATACATGCCTATTGATAATGTTCGATCCATGGCATATAGACCAATCCGGTTTCAAGAATACGTCTGCCATAACTGGGGGCGTCCAGCATGTCTAGCATGCTGAACAAAAATACACCTGAAATGTTGCATAACGATTAAGACCTATTCAAATAATCTTTTGTTGTACTCTTGGAAGCCCTCCAGTTATGGCTTTCTGGACTTGAAACCAGATTCGTCTATATACAGAGCGGGATGGGCGTGTGTGTGAGTGGGGGGGGGGGGGGGGGGGGAGGGGGGAGGGGGTGGCTTAGGGGCTGCATCCCCGGGAGTTGGAAAGCAACGATATTATGACAAAAAATGAAACCACTGCCAAACTTTTTTTTTTTAATTAGAAACTTTTAGCCTACAGCCTGTTGCTAAGGCTGGCATATTACTGTGCCCGCAGTTTATAATTATGCTTGTTTACGATTGTTTTACGTTAAGTTTGTTTCATGCTGTTGAATGGCATAATGAAACCCGAAGACTATTATATGGAAGAAATATTACCAAGTTGAAAAGAAATGTGTACGGTCATATTATGTGTTTTGTTTTTCTACTCCATTAACGTTGTTTAATGGTTGATGCGTGTATGAGTATAGCAAACTCCAATCACAATTCAATACTACTGCGCTGGTTACTTCCTTGGCAAAGGGGGGGGGGGGGGGTAGGGGGAGGGGGGCTGGCTCTTTCAATTACATGCTCATAATGAAATAATACATTTCGGCAGTGTCTTGTTCAGATTACATTAAATAGTTGTTGCTAAACCGGGCAGGTGCAAGGCAGACTTTCGAGCTCTCATTGTTATAACATGAGACACATGCAACAGAGCGCTGATTCCTGACAACTTGGATAAATAGCTAAGGCTTGCCTGACAAAGAGACAACAGTATTAGATTCAAAGTATTGAAGTGTGTCGAGTGTTACAAGACATTCAATAGTCTCCGTGCTAGTAAACGTCATTTGCACACGTCGAGTCGCTCAGCCCCGAAATCGTTGAATATTCATGAGAAAATCGCGCACGGTTTCCGGCTAACAGCCAATGATAAGAGCGATCCCGGCCAGCTGCACAACGCATGCATGGTATGAATGTTGCGTGCGCATTTTGGGCGGAATGCTTAGCACGCATGCCACGACTTTGGCATAGCAACCATGTATTTTGAATGTTAAATTTGCCTGAAACATTCACCTCATCTTGCATTCTTGGGTGACACACGATATCGCTCCGTCTTGACCATGTTCAATGGGTTAACCCTTTCATAACCAGTACATACTACATCAATACCTTTGTTTATCTTGGTCTTGGTTAGGCTTATATATGCTTTCATTGTTGCTAGGCTGGGCAAGCAAGAACTATTTCTGTTAAAGCATACACGTCATTTGCTTAAAGTTTGTCAGGCGTGGGGATGCTACACCGCAAATCACCATTTTGAACTAGGCTAGTTCGTGCGCAGTGCAGAACACCGAGGCACGTACCGTACGTAAAGCGTTCGCAAGATGGCATCGCTCATCTGATTTCCGACTCCCAACCACCTTTAATGTTAAAGAATTCACATGGGATTTGACGTGCATTAAGTGGTGCTTATCGCATGCAGATCGGTTCATATATTATCTACCAATCAGAGAGCTTGCTTGACATATACCGACGTAGCAACAGCTAATGTATGCAAACTAGATTCCAACTATTGAAGTGCGCTGATTCGGTAAGGATGAACTGAATGCCGTGTTTTTAGGTTTTCTCTATATAAATGAGGATACAACTTGTGATCAGCACCTCACTTCGTCCTTCGCACCATCGGAACCACGTCAAGTACTGTCTTTGCCCGTCGCTGTATTCTGTTTCCAGAACTAATCCACGATGCACAAGCTCCTCGTCTTCCTCGCCGTGTTCTCGGCGGCAGCAGTCGCCTACCCGAAGGTGTCTGACCAGAGCGACGTCAGCGCAGCGGCGTACCCGATCACGTCCAGCGAGTACCTGAAGATGGTCCTCGGGAAGAACCCGGGGCTGGTTGCCATGTCCATCCCGTTGGTGTCTGAAGGCAAGGTGGCGTCTCGGCTCGAATCACTAGGCCTCCGGGAGATGGCAAAGATAGCTCGGCAGGTCGACCTAGACCGCATTCTCGCTGGACAAGGTTAGTATTTTATTTGTATACAATATTGATCAAACGCTTTAATAAACCGCCATTCCAAACCTCTCGTTTACATTAAGTTGCCTTGATTGCGTTTTTGAACTGTAATTGTTTTATTTGTATTGTGAAATGTTTTGTGAGCAGAGCTTCAAAATGTAGAGAAAATTAATGTATACTTTGTTTATTATCGAGTAACGTAACCAATCTGACATTTTACTTTAATTTGTCTCAAAATCCCTCAACATAACCAATGTATTAACTGCATACTTGTCCGTTTATCTCGTTGCAGATGCCTTCACTCTGTTCGCACCCACCGACGAAGCCGTACGGAAGTGGAAGAAGCAAGTCCCCGAGCTGGCCGCCGACCAGGGCGCCATGACCCGCCTGTGCATGGCGTGGATGGTCCCCAGCGCTCTCCGCTCATCGAGCATAGTCAACGAGAAAGTTGCGCAGACCATGGACGACGCCATCTTGCGGTTCAACATCTACGATCAGACGAAGTCGGTAAATAAACGTGTATGATCAAAATAGTTTCTTACTAAATTGCTCATTCACATGTATGTAGACATCTAAAGTTTTGACAAATTATAATTTTGTGCCAACTTTGGGAAAGCTATAAACAATTCACTTGCCCGAAGTCCTCTCATATAGAGAATGTATGTGAATAGTCCACTAGCATTTAGACAAACATGACACTTTATTTTCTTTCTCAAACTGCATGTATTTAAAACTGAATGAAAAATCCTCCGTTTTATTGTCGTTGCATGTTGCAGTATATATTTGAATAACTGATTTTAATTATTATACTTATGTGGAACTTTTTGAGGAGTATAATTATTTTGGTTTTGCAAGCAAAGGCCATAATACATTTTTTGTATTATTTCACCCCAGGTTACCATGGTTACTTGCAACGGAGCCGCGATCACGGAGGCCGACCAGCAGTTGCTCACCGGACTCGTTCACGTCGTCGACCGCGTCATCTACCCACTCGCTGATGGGGACGTCTTCCAGACTCTGGACGGACAGGCCAAGTTCTCAAAGTTCATCGAGCTCGTCAAACTTGCGGAACTCAAACAGGAACTGGCTACTTCATGTAAGTGTTGGGAATTGCCCACGCTTAAAATAATTGTAACCGTCTTTATCCATATACGAGTGCTTGGGGACTAAAGTATCCACGTCAAAATCGACCACATTCAAATGTTTCAAAGCATGCAAGTATTTAAAACAAACTCAAATACAATATTTGTTTGCTCTTTTACCCCCATAATTGTTCATATCGCTTTATCAGCTTTTTTGTTTTCAATTTCCCATCAACCTTGCGCGTTCACCCCACTCCATAACCTGGTATTTGTTTACCATTTGACGTTACAGCCAGCGACCCACTCACCCTCTTCGCACCGATCAACGAAGCCTTCGACAAGTTGCCCCGGGGAGTGATGGCGGAGCTCGAAGCCGATAAACCGAAGCTCCAGCAGCTGATCAGATACCACGTGGCAAGGGGCACCCGCTACTCGGCTGGCCTGGCCGACGGGCAGCAGATCCAGACCAAGGACGACCTCATGATCGACATCAGCATCAAGGAAGATGGTACGTAATCTTTTTACAGAAAAGTCTTCATTTCAATCTCCTTTTCTTCTAAGGATCTAGTTAACATTGTCCGAATCCACAATTCCTAGAGCTCTAGCTAGTGTTATATAATAAACCTTGTATTCGTATCCCCAATAGAGTACCGAAGTAGTGACGTCACATGCTTTTGTTATGGCATAGTAATGGTTCTAAACAACTTTTCCTTTCATACTGGCATTAGTAGTGGGTCGGAGTCGGACGATTGCATTCTTAGCAACCGCTAGATCACAAATTCATGACTTGCCTGACATTGTTTAGAACCATCACTCATGGCAATGAATAGGCTCTGACGTCACACTTCGGTACTCTATAGAAGCTTGGAACAGGTTTTGGTTTTTCGAATTTTTATCTCGTTAAAATGGTATTTATGATTTGAAGTGTTTGAATTTGTAATTATCCACTTGATTTTGCGAATATCACTTGCATTTTCGCTCATTACTCGGCCATATAACGCCCATTTTACGTTTCAGTCCGTAATAAAAGACGTGATTATCTGGTCTCTAACCTAATGACCATTCATTACTTTTTCCACGTCATCAACAAAGTTACTTGGTCCCTTAATTGATGAATCTAAATTAGTTGCTAAGTGAATCTAAATTAGTTGCTAAGTTATTTCACCATTCAAATTAATTTCTTTCCAAGTTAGGTACATTTCAAACAATAACTTGTCAATTGGATGAATATTCAATTTTAAGCAAATGTGTTTACAACTCCTTCGTTTATTACAGTACTTTACTCTTTCAGAAAATCATTAATTATCCGAGATCGTTCTCTTTTTTCTTCAGGAAAAATCCAGCTAAACAAAGACCAGTCTGTCGCGTGCGACGAGGCAGACCAGACTCAAATCCTCTACCCCGACCTCCCCGCCACCAACGGCGTCATTCACGTCATCGACAACGTGCTCATTCCACGAGAAGCTCGCTACACACTGGAGATCTAAAGGCAGAGTACCCACAGCCACCACGAGCATCCTCTACTCCGATCCGACCTCCCCGTCAACAACGTCGTCGTCCACGTCATCGACAACCTACTCGTACCCCGGGAAGCGACCGTTGCATCCTGAAGGCTTAACATTACCACCAACCACACCGACCATTATTTTACAACGAATTGATTTAAAATGGACGTGTATCAGTTATTGACATTATTCAACTTAGCTTAGCTACCATAATCCAGAGGAAGAATTCGTTTAATCTCTTCTAGTTTTGACATATCATACCTACATATATTTTATCCACAAATTATGTAACGGGAATGTAATTCCTGCTTCAATATACCATGCTATTAATAAATGTCATTTGAACAAAAGTATTACTGCACTTTTAAAACGTTGTCATATTTTACTTTACAAGTCATGCTAAATGTGAGCTGCTAAATGTGAGCGTGTGTGTGTTCAAAATGTACAAAAGTAAAAATGCTAAAAATAATGATATACAATGCGGTTGTATGCCATGAGAGAATGCACGTGTTCGTACTTTTGTGCTGTGTTTGACTCGTGGTGGTTGAGGAATGAAATAAACTGAATTGGGTGGTGTTACAATGTATGTTATTATCGAATATGCAGTAGTCTTTTCAATGTGTGTTCATGTTTTTGTTTTCGTTTGAAGAATGGATTTTGTTTTCATTTGAAGAATTTATGAAATGGATTGAATTTTCATTTGTCTTAATTTGCGATGGTAGGACTGTGTGTACATGTGGTGCAATAAATCAAACGCTTATAGACTGACACCAAACCATTGCATATTCAATAACATACATTTGTTTAACGGATTAATACAAATATATCTTCAGATAATGTTACATAAGGATATCTTGTGATAAACGAGCAGTTTCTCAAAACATGCATGTTAACTATAATTGTACATAACATGTCAACAATCAATTTACGACTTTTAAGTACATCAAATATAAAAAAACCATAATAGATAATAGAGAAAGCACATAAACGCAGGATGGCGCCATTCATTATACCATAGTGAGCTGTAGGCTTGAAATAGATGGCGGCATTATAAGGGGAGAATGTAAAAAGGGGAATTTCGCAATATGTTATACTTTTGTTGGATAGTGGAACAAATGAAGTGAATTGTTCTGGAACATTTGCGATTGCAAATAGGATGAAAGTCATAAGCCTAGACACAATCGATCATCATGATCATGACCACAGTATTTTCAATAATTCTAAACATTATTTCAATGGATGAATGAATCTGGGGATACGATAAACCCGTTACACGCACGGACGCACCCCTTTTCTCACCCACAAATTGCAAAAGAAAATGAAATCACAAATTCTGACATTAATCCATTCCTTTCTGGCACGGGCGTAGACATGACATTGATACCCATTCAAGTGGGGGGGATGAGCTATTCATTCATCGGATTACATCCCCCCAGTTGAATAGGTATTACGTAACTCGCTACGCCCGTGCTTTCTGGATTCCGTAGCAACAGGTTGCTATACATCGTACATAGACAAATAGAGATTTACACGATGTTATTAAATAGGGACATTTTTGTTACAAGCTCCGCTTTTAAAACTGATCTAAACCATACCCCGTTATCTATGTATTTGGTACCGTGTTTATTTAATCTCATTTACTGGTTGAATAAACGAAATGAAATGAAAACAAGTACAATATGTTGGCATCATACCAATTTTAACACAGACGCGAACGCCCACTTAACATTATACACCATTAATATTTATGACATTTTGATTCTTTGTTGATATGGCCTATCAATCTCATTGATTTATTCACGGCCAAGGTCAAATCAAATATGGGGGAACAAAAGTAGGGCTTCTAGATTTCTCACGACCCATATACAAACAAAATCTAAGGTCGTTTCATAATAGGAAAAGCAACCAGACATGAAAGAAAAACTAGCGATAAGTTTAGATCCCTTTTACATTTTAAGATCATAATAATATAATTACGTCGTTAAGTTCGCAAACTTACACAGGGGAAGACATGAACCCTTATACACCGTGTCCCAGAAAAAAACGAAACCGGGTTTCATGGCAGAAATGTTCTGTCATAATGAATAATTTAATTGATGATATATATATGCCTGGAAAGCTCTGTGTCTCTTCTTTCATTTGATGCGCAACTTATGGCACATACTTCAAGCATGACTGAATTAGAACAATGGAAAGTGGTGTTACCAATATTCAATTTGCACGCATAAATTTGAAGTTTGGGTGAGTTTTAAGAGTTGTAAACGTACTTATTTTTAAAAAGGACAAACACCACATAAAAGTTCATATTTTTATCTTTTACATGACACCTCATGCTAAAAATATAAATGATTTATGCCAGAGAACGAGTACAATGAAAACATGCCTGATTTCTGCCCGAATGAGTGAAAGTTGAGTAAGAAGTCGCTCAGCTTTCCTGACTATAGCAGCTGACAATGGACTTTGATGCATGAGTGAATTTACACAAACATGGGGATCAGGAAACAGGCTAGATCAGGAAAGTTACTCATTTGGGCTGGAATCAAGCATGTTTTCATTGTATTCGTTCTCTGGCATATATAATTTTTTTTTTAATCATGAGGTGTCATATAAAAGATAAAATTATGAATTTTCATGCGGTGTCTGTCCTTTTTCAAAATAAGTACGTTTACTACTCTTAAAACTCTCCCCAAAACCTCACCCAAACTTGCAATTTCTGCGCGCAAATTGAATTTTGGTAACACCACTTTCTATCGTTCTAATTCAGTCATACGTGAAATATGTGCCATAAGTTGTATATCAAATAAAAGAAGAGACACATAGCTTTTCAGACATATATATATCATCAAGGAAATTATTCATTATAACATAACATTTCTGCCATGAAACCCGGTTTCGTTTTTTTCTGGGACACGGTGTACTGTAGCCCAACCAATGCTTGTGTTAAGAATTAAATGTGCCTGCCAAGTTTCGCTTTCATTCACTTTCATGGCACAGTCGACTCGCGATCATAAAATCATAAATTAACATTTAAATCATTACTTGGTTTACAACCAACAATCCATACGAATTTGAGCAATTAGTGTGTAACGTTTCGTTGTTGTTGTTAGTAAGTCAAATTTTAAAGTATAAGCATCGTTTATTTTGTATAGTTTATTTTAGGATAAATTACACAATCAAAATCAAAATACGGGACGTTTCCATTTTCATATTCTCATAGGCATGTGTACAAAAATGGGCATAGAAACCTGTTTTTATCTTGAAAGTTGAAAAAGTGGATTTTGCGCCTTTTGGAATTAAGCTCTTCATACATATGTACACAGATGAATATTTACGAGAATAGTAGGATTTGTTGATACAATTGTGTTAAGGGGCCGTCACAAATCAAAAACGGAGCCCGCCCGACTTCTCTGCTCGATCACTGCGGGCTCCGTCGCGTTTTTTAGGGGTCGGCCGACGTTCGCAGGGCACCGAAACCTGCTCCAAAATTCAGCGATTTTCGCCCGATTCCTTTTGTTTACTGATGAGCGCCGGATTTCTGATCAATGATGTCAATATATGGTTCGCCTAAGCCCCGTCCAATATGTGACAGGGAGCTCGACTCCCTGGCGGATTTGAAATTCGGCGACTCTCTTGCGATCTATAAATTCGGCCGGGGTCCGTTTGATTTGTGACGCAGGCTTTATGACTCGAGAGAGGGGGAGCTAGAAAGAGTGGGTTTTCAAGAAAAAAATATACGTGATAATATTTGAATATTTGCTTTACAGTAATGGAATATATATTTGGTTTTCTTTTTAAAACAGAGACATAACCTGCCACCACCTGAACCGAAAACAACAAAGACAATAAGAAAATATTACCTGCGTTCGTCACACATTTGTGTCGATTATAATTCAAATTCTTCCGTCACAGTTTGTTGCTGAACACATCTGTGACTGACGAATTTGAAATGTACTGGACGATAATGTGTGACAAATAACTAAATTGAAAGGACTTTTTGTGAAATTGGTCGACAATTATAGACGAAATTGAAGTTGGCATTGGCACATTTTTGGCTGCTCGGGACGAAATTAAAGTACAAATTTATCAAATTGAATGACAAAAGTGTTAAAATGCACGGGAAAACCTACAGTAATTTATTCATGCACACCCACACAATATGTACCACTTGGAATATGTTTACACAAAGTAATATTTACGAGAAAATTACGATTCGTTTATGTTCATTAGTATAAGTATCATCATCATCAAGTGCCGTCCCTTAGGGAGGGGTTGGCGGCTATGCACCTCCATCTACTTCTGTCCCAAACAATTGTTCGCACATCAGCATAACTAAGTCCAGTCCATTTCTTGACATCATCAAACCAAGTGGTTCGCTGTCTATACCTCTTTCCCGTTTACCTTCTACCATTCCTTCAAGTAACGTCTTCTGCAGTCTTCCTCCTCTCATCACATGACCAACATACACAAGTTTTCTCTTCTGAACTGTCTTCATCAGATCTCTTTCTTTGCTTGCTCTATTCAGTACTTCTTTATTACTAATTTTCATCACCCAGCTGATTCTTAGCATTCTCCGGAAGCACCACAATTCTAATTTAAGTAACTTAAGTAATGAATCATATTAATATTTATTCATGCACACCCACACGATACCTGTACCACTTACAATATGTTTAAACAAATTAATATTTACGAGAACAGGGGCGGATCTAGCTTTTTGCTAAGGGGGTGGGGGTTTGACCCGAGCCGCGTAGCGGCGTGTGGGCGGAGAGTCCGAGAGGGGGGTGTCCCCCCTCTCGGCGATTTTTGTTGTTGCTATTTTGAACCCCCGTAAGTGATTTTTTTTTCTCACTTTTTTTAACTTTTTTCACTGATACATTTACACTTGGCAGCCCAAGGGGGGGGGGGGGGTTTAAACCCCCTAACCCCCCCCCCCCCCTGGATCCGCCACTGGAGAAAACGACGATTTGTTGATAGTCTCTAGTAATTCTCTTAGTAATGAATCGGGAGAGAGAATGTGGGGGGGGGGGGGGGGGCGGGGGAGGGGGCTAGAATCGACTAGAAAGAGTGAATTTTGAAGAAAAAAATATCCGCGATAATCTTTGAAGATTTATATGTACAGTATATCTATAATGGAAAATATATTACCTGCTATCAACTGAGCAAAGAAAGAAAGATGCAATAAGCAAATTGTACTGTTTATTCATGCACGCCCACATATATCTGTACCACTTGAATAATGTTTACACAAATGAACACTTACGAGAAAATAAAGATGTGTTACTATCATTCTAACTAAATAGAGCAAGAGGTGGGGGGGGGGGGGGGGGGGGCTAGAGAGAGTGAGTTTGGAAACAAACAAACATTTACTGCAGAATTATGGAAACCATTATTTTTTGTCTCTAAAACCAAAACCAGAGACAGTACCCTGCAGCTATCAAAATTGAGCCAAGCATACATCGACAAAAAATGTATTTCACGTATGAATATTTACGAAAATACGACGATTTGTTGATAAACTCCAGTTATGACCCGTAAGGGCCATTACGACGCGACGTGCTCAAACGTACACAAGTTATAATACTTTGTATTGCCCATGCATGCCTAAAATAGAACTTAATGGAATGTTGTACCATAATTTATAACGTGAATATAACACTCTAACATTCTAAAAGGAGGCTGAGGTATATACGAACTTTCTGTTCGTCTTCGTTCCTTTCTTTATTCTGTATTTCTTTCTCGTGGGAATGCGCTCCTTAAAGACACTTGGACCTCCTCAATTGAGTATCATAACAGCTCATAATAATATGTTGCTTTGTTTTGAAAAGACAATATACAAGGCGTTTATGAAAGGGCCGTGCTTCTATTCGATCGATTAAAATGCAATATTGTGGTCTGTTTCAATTTTACCTGAATCAAACCGAGACTGGCCGTGACCTTAGTCCTTAAGACATTAACTGTTATTTCAGTCATGTATAAAGAGATAGTTGGGTTTTGGTATGCTGCACAATTTGTTTGTTTGTGAGGTAATGAAAAACTGAGTGTCAAATTCGAAAGAGCATATACAATTTGAATGACAGAATAAACTTTATTTGAACAAAATCGGTTCAGACACGGCGGAAATATCCATAAATATAACCATTTGTAATTATTGTGGGGGCCCCAAAATAAATCAATACTTTTGAACCAGACGTTGAAAAAAAAAAAGCTTACACTTTTCAAAAATTTACAAAAGATGTTTAAAAATAGTTGTTGATGATCTCTCTACTTAATCATTATGTATAAAAACATCAAAATATGCACAATTTCTTTTTTTTAAATGGTTGACACCAATGATTTTTTAGAGAGCGCCCTCTTGAGTTTTAAATATGATGTAATAACCAATATTGTGTCTTCATTGTGCAAATTAGGGTCAAAGGTCAAGATGGTTATTGTGCAGTATCTCTGTAACTGTCACGGATGTGAAGTTTAATTTTGACACATGGACAGAATCATGATAAGCTTAACATCATACAAAATAGGATGAAATCATAGAAATTATTTCTTAACTGTGTAAATTAAGGTCAAATATCAAAGGACTAATTTCGGGTAATAACGTATCATCGAATTCGTCAGTGACGAATTTGGTGTCTAGTTTTGTGTTGTTCTTTGCCTGGACTTGTCTCCTTTCATCTACCAAATTGTTTTGTGTTTGTTTTATCAACACGATCTAATATGTCAAGCATGGAAATAGAGACAACAATAATTGTATTAAGGAAACAAAATAAACCACCCCCTTCAACTAATACAAAACAAAACAATACAAAACAAACAAAACAAGACATTGTCAACGTTTATTAAATATTATCTATTTATTTGACTTTGTTTATACTCCGCTTACTCTGTTTTTGCGGAAGTTTGGTGTTCCACGACTGTGGTTCTTGTCAATTATCCATAAAAATAACCCAATTAATTCTGTTTTAAGAAAAATACAATAAAAACACACTTAGTCTAGTGTAGGGCAACCTCCACGAGAACGTGCAGTAAACATGGTAATCAGAAAGCCCACATGCCTGAATAATCATAAGAAATGAAGATCTTATCATTCCAAAAAAGGCACTAAATCCACTGTATCAACTTTTAAGAAAATCGCATTTTATTTCCCTGACAATGTATATTACACCGGGAATATGACCATTAATGGATCCCTTTTCAGTTTTCGATTCCATATGATCATAATTAGTCTTACAATTTGATTTGATTTTTAGCTCGATAATTATGTAGCTCTTTATAAAAATGTCATTAACTCAAGTTTGATATATAGTGGATATAGCACCTTTTTAGCATTAAGCTCTTCAATAACCTCATCGGTCTATTACTGAAGCATGCTAACCATGGAAATAATATTTGTATCCATCGAGGCGTGACTGTGACTGAATACACAGCCCTCTGTCATTATATGGAGGATTCTCGGTTGAATTTGAACTTGACAGCTTTTCAAGAACAAAACAGAAGAATGATAAATTACAGAAATTATGAGTCGGGTGAAATTATCTATTGCCGAATGTCCTAATAAAACTCTTTTTTTTTTCTTCAAAAAAGTCTAGGATTACCTTTTGTACATGTATAAGTTCAAAATCGCCTGGACTGGTGAAGTGTGTCCCCCCCCCCCCCCCCCCCCGAAAAAAAGGGAATTATAGAAGACAACCTTTATGCACTAAAAACTACCAACACAGACAAGTCATTGTTTTACTCGGACTCGGTTACTGCATGAGATTACTTTAATATTTTCATCTATAATAAGTTAGTCAGTATTTGTTCGGACTGAGTGGGATGTAGTTGACATATATATTGTTTTAGATATTTATCAGTTGTAGTTGTGTCTAGTATAGTCTTTTCATGATTATTGCATTGAAAACCGATGAGCAGTTTCGTGCATTAAGTGCATTGACCTTGACCAATTTCTTTTCAGTCTATTGATAAACAAATACATATAAATGATGTTCATTATTTTGTTTTCACCGAGGTGTGAATGCGGTGAGATCGGGGAGCTTCGTGGCGGAACTGACAGTGACAAACAACTTGTCAGAAGAAATTAACCAACATAATTATATATAAAACAGAGTAAAACAGACATCATCCGGATGTATTCCTGTTACTGTCATGTAACAAAAAAGACGAAAAAACAAACAAAACATCTGCCTATCTAAGGGGGTGGGAGCAGGTGTGCTATACAGGAGAATACTTTCTTGCCCATACTGTATTTCACCCCCATTGTTAGATTAGAAAACGTGATGACAATATACATAACGAAGATTGCTTTTATATATTTTTTAAAAATCAGTATTACTATAATAATTATGTTTTTGTTACATGATCGGGCAATGCAGCCTTACAACGTACAATATTAAACAAATGTACACTTATATTTTTTTTTAACGAAAGGGAAATTCGAAAAAAACCGTAACGTGTCCATGCTTCTAGTATTGTTAACACAAATACAACAAGGTATGAGGGAACCGCTATAATTCGAATTGGATTTTGAGGATTTGGACAATGTTTTTACTAGATCCCTTAACCCTAAAAAGACTGTGGGGGGGGGGGGCTGATTTAGCCCCCCCCCCCTCCTCCAATTTCGCGATTACTTCGCACCGCTTAAATATTTTACGGTGCCACTTCACGACTTTTTTCCTTAGAGTCTTTCGCAACTTTTGATACCAAATTTGCGACAACCGGGTGTACCGTTCTAAAGTTACGTGACCTTTTGTAAGTGAGCGTCGGCCCGAAAATCGCTAAATTTTGTGATTGTGTGTACAAATCCTATGGAAATTGATTTTTTCCTAGAAAAGACAAAATCTTCATTATTTTTTCATTCTAATCACAGCAATCATGTAATTTTGGGCTAAAAATGGTTGAATAATGGTCAATAATTATTTACATTGAAAAAAACAATAAAAAACATAAGTCGAAAAAAACAAAGAAATACATAAGAAATGCAATTTTCGTATAATTAATTAGCTCTAATTAGCATATTATAATTAGAACAAAAAATTTAACTATGCAATATTGTATGGCTCATGGACATCTATCACCATGCCAAACTTGGAGTTGATTGGAGTTTCGATTGCCGAGAAAAACTACGAAAATTACAAAAAAATACAATTTTCGCATAATTAATTAGCTCTAATTAGCATATTCGAATTAATTTATTTTTTTAAACTACGCAATATTGTAGACCTTATGGACATTTATCAAGATGCCAAATTTGGAGTCGATCGGAGTTTCGGTTGCCGAGATCTTAGGGGGGGCCCTTTTAGCCCCCCCCCCCCCCAGTTTTTTTAAGGTTAAAAATAGCCCAGTCTTTTTAGGGTTAAACCCCCACCCCATCTATGTGATGACGCTGGCTCCTGTGCAACTGTTACCTTTGCGGCGAAAAAAAAAGTGCGTGACAAAAACAACACGAATGGGTAAATGAAGTTTCACGCCACAGAACATGAATAAAGTAGACTGACAGCTGTCAGTATTCCCAAATGTCATTTGACACGGAGAGGGGTGCCCGATTGAACACCCCGCCATAACACCCCATTCCCTCTGGTTTGTATCTGTCGAGATTGTGTCTCTACATTGCAACCACTGATGTACATATATCTAGAGAGGATAGGATATATACCCAAATATTATTTGAGACTGAAAGAGGTGCCTGATCTAACACTATACCCCAACCCTCTATATAGTTTGAAAATACTGTATAATGTGAGATGTGTGTCACTACATTACGGCCACTGATGTGAATAACAAGAGAGGTTATATACATTTTAGAAAAAGGTGCGCGATTGAACACCGTACCATGACACCCCACCCCCTTTACTTTGCATAGATCTGTTGACATTGCGTTCATTTTGTCACTACGTTACGACCACCGATGTTAATAACTAGAGAGGCTCTACACAGATGTCATTCGACTTTGCATATTATACAGTATATATATTTGTTGACATCGTTTATATTGGGTCAGTATATTACGACCACCGAAGTAAATAACTCTGGAGAGGCTATACCCAAATATAATTCGACTTGGAAAGAGGTGCCTGATGTAACTCCATACCGCTGACACTACCACCCCCCCCCCCCCCCCCCCCTCCTCCCTCTTCTTTGCAAAGATTGTTTGTATAACTACATTACGGCCACTGATGAGAATAACTATAGAGGATATAACCAATAGCATTTGACTTGGAAAGAGGTACGCACCATTCCAAAACACTTCACCCCCTCTACTTTGCATAGATCTGTTGACAGTGTACATTGTCACTACATTACGACCACCGATGTAAGTAAATAGCAAGGGAGACTATTCCTAAATGTATTTATACTCGGGCATGTAGGGAAAGAGGTAATAATACCCACTACCCCCAGGCCTCCCCCCCCCCCCCCCCCACCCCCCTCCTGCTTTCTACATCTGATGAGTAGCGTCACTACATATGGCAGGCCCGTCCGCCAGGGGGGGAGGGGGGGGGGGGGGGTGCGTTGGGTGCGTACGCACCACACCCACCCCCTCCCCCCCCCCCCAAAAAAAAACAACAACAAAAAAAACAAAAAAACAAAAACAAATACAATAAATAAATAAATAAAATAAATACATAAATAAATACTAAATAAATACAATTAAAATAAAATATATATATATTTTTGTTTAAAGGTCCACTTTTGATCGGTCTCGGATCCACTTTGTATCGGTTTTGGCCATCTAAACCATTGGTCACGGGCAACGATCGATCTTGTTTGCCCCCCACCCAACCCCCCCCCCCCCCCCCCCCCCCCCCTCGCTTAAACAACTTAACTAGTGGTCTTGCTCTCGGCCTCGAAAAAGTGTGGTGACGGACAGTAACTGTTGTTGATATCCAAGATGTCACTTTAATCGAAACGAGGAAAAATGTGCCTCATTGAAAACAACATTACATAAGAACAGACTTTTAGTATTACCGTATAGAGCTGTAATTAATAGGGGTGCTCAAATTATACACAAATTATTATATGCTCTTTACCACGGAAAAAACTGTTTCACGGATCATAACATGAGTTTCACCCTATACCAGAGTTAATTGATATGATAGTAGGCATAGGAATAATTAAAGCTTGCTTCAACTGTAAAGGGCCCATCGCAGTCACGTGATTGTTTTAAATATGTATGACTAAATAATACAGCCATCGATATAATCATGATAATGGTTATTATGGATGGAATCAAGACAAGGGACGCACGATGGAGGGCAGACCGTAATAATAATAACAATGTTTCGATTTATATAGCGCCTAATATGATTGATAATCATCTCTATTAATCGCTTTTCAATTATATTATCAGACCGTACAAGGTAACCAGGCTAGAACAGGATCTAAGGATGTTAACTTCACAAATCACTACACAGATCATAAATATCGGGTCTTTTCTTTTTTAAAGCAAAGTTTACTTTAATAATATTTAGACCATTTATTGCTTCAAACGAATAAAGGGGCGCTAACCAGTCAAGCGATTTCAATATCGATGATTTTGACATTGAGTTGAGGCAAGGGGCAAACGGGAGATCTAAGGGCAGACTACACAAGCCAATCAGATTGTGACCGTTTCATTTATCGGGGGCTTCCCTCCATCAATATAGTACGCACATCCGTGAGCTGAGAGTGTGAGGGAATCAAAGGCGAATTAATATTGCTCCAGCTAGCCAGACTTGATTAACAGACTCTTCGCATGTCAACCTCGGGTATTAGCATTTCAAGGATCGGGATAATTATGCGTCTTATAGTTGGACAGAATTGTTATGAGAGACGACCGCACTTGCTTCATTTTATCGAGGGCTTTCCTCCATCTATGTATAAAAGACGTAGATCAGTGACTTATCTGAGCGCATGAAAGCGATGTGAGGTTAATATAAATAGAGAGCGAATTAACTTGTAGCAAATCGCTCAAACTAGCCAGACTTGAACAGGCTTTTGGCATGTCGACCAGGCTCGCGAAAGCATTTCAGGGATCGTGACATTGACTCTTACCTGGACTTGAAGGGAAGGTGGACCTCTGCGCTCGATCGAAATTCGGCTAAAAATACAAACCAAACACGGAAGTGAGTCTTATGTTAGCAGGCCTGGGGCCGCCTTGAAATTATTATTATTAATGAAACCTAAATGGCAATGTAATTGATCGACAACCAGCTAGTCAATCAACGATTAAGGAATTACCATGAATTGGATATCATAATTATTGGATAATGAGGACAGTACAAATACCGCGCGGAAGTTCGTTTCTGACATGAATGACTTGAATGATAATGATGTAAAGTGCGTTTACTGTTCAAGCTTATTGGTTCGCATATTTTGCTTGAATGTGTGTTAATTATGATTAAACTGAACATTAATACGTACCGCAGGAGTGTGTCGCTCAGTGAAGAATGTATGCTCAAACTATTCGGATTATTCGGGTTATACTTATCATAATACTTCAACGAGTAATGATAATTTAATAATTGCGGCAATTTCCAATCTCGCCTTATTTGTTGTATTACGTTGGTCCAAAAAGTAGGTCGGATCGAATTGATGTGTTTTGAGCGGCTTTGTATTTAAATCACCAAGATAATTTAATTGAATTGAAACTTGAATTGAAATTGAGATAAGTGGTTATTCTAATCTTGTGTAGGATTTTAATACTTAGCTCCCCCAATAGAGAAGTTCCCCCGACTCCAGTACTTGGTGTCGAAACAGGATCGTTGTTTAATAAGGACATCAATAGCGTGCGGTTTTAACACGTAGCACTGTTCGGCGGTGAACTGAAGGCCAAACATTAATCATCCTCAACAAATAATACTTTTATTATAATTGGTTTACGTTCTGAATTGACGGTGCTTATTCAGTATTGGTGATCAAACAATGTTGGGGGATTTTTCCTTCCATACGACGTGCTTTCAAGAGTGCGATATAGCTTTCATGGTCCGGAGACCGAATGAACCATAAATACAGTAGTACGAGGAAAATAATGTTCATGTTTTTGTTTGTTGGGCTGTACGTGCGACGAGATTCGCGGCTGTGCAGTAGAGTTTAGTTAGTGAATTGATTCTTGAGCTTTTGGCCGTGCAGCAGCGTCATGAATTGTGACGGAAGACAATCAGTGCACATTGTGTGTTCATATTTATATGAGTGACTGTGCAGGGAGTAAACCCTTTTTTTTTGGCGCTGTTAGATAATGATATACAACATTCAGCAATTTTCAGAGAAAATCATAAAGATGTTTAACCCATTGCCTACGGGAACCTGCTGAGCAGCTATATCTACAACGTTTATAGGGATTTCGGACTCTCAGGGAGAACAGGTTCAAAAGACAGGATATTATTAATTTCGGTCGTTCAGTGAGTCTTGCGGTGCAACGTTATACATCCATCACTTTTCAGAAGCGGAAATACGATTTTGTATTGTTTTATTGATTTGTGAAATCTAACAAAAATTCAGCAGTTTTTCAAAGGCGGGATATTATTCATCGTTTGGTCAACCAGCGAGAGTTTGCGGTGCGATATCACTTTCAATGATTAGTTGCGTTTTCATACACACCATTATAGTTATTTCATAATGTTTTTTTCTTTGACGGTGCAACCTTTTTTTTCTGTTTTCAAAGATAAGCAAAATAATATAATCTTCTTGTAGTCTCATTGAAATCTGCTAGTAGAGAACATATTGAACAGCAGTTTCCATTGCTGGACAAATTACTTTCGCTAGTCTAAAGATTGATTTGTGTGAGCGAAATAAAGCATCATCACATTTAGCAGGTCTCTAAAACATCGTCATATCGATTATGGACTACTGCTACACAATGTATTCTACGGTGCAAGTTCATAACTCCTATTGTCTACAGTCGTAGAGCTAAGATAACAACAATTATCATAGAATATCATGTAATATAATACAATTGTGGTTTGCGCGTCGCACTCTAGAGTTCAATTGCGCGGGATTACCCACTGGTGTATTACCAGATGAGCGAAACATAATATTATAGCATACCATTTAGCAGAGATTTCTCTTAAACTATGTGTTTCGAGTTGGATGACTCTCAGTGAGAAAATTAATGTGGAAAATTTCAACTCCGTGTCAGCTGGAGCTTACTTACGACATTTTTCATAATAACGAGATAGTTAGTTGGTGATCAGCGCGTCGTTCGCTCGTGTCCGTCGTCGTACTCGAGTTCAGCCGTGCGAGATGACCAACCGGTGGATGACCGGGATTCGGAAGGCAGCAGCCCCGATGGACCGGTGGAGCGGCGGCGGGAGGCTGCATCACCTCTCATGGGGAGGATGTCGCCCGGGAAGCGTTGCGGTTGTCATGGCGACGTTGCTGGTGATCTTACAAGGTGAGTCATTTTATTTCGTCTATCAGTCATTTGAAAATCATGTTTAAATTTTGGGGCTGTACGAACGAAAAAGTCAGTTTGACAGTGCGATATGACCAGAGTTAGTATCAGAGACCAGAGAGTATCGGAGTTGGACAGTTGGAGCGGCGGGGAGTTGCGCATTTCATTGGGTTGTTCTGCATGTGTTTGTGTGTTTGAATTTGTAATTGTATTTTTTGGTTCGCTTGTCTGTTATGTTTGTTTGTTTTGTTTCGTTTACATTGATGTTTGTTTGAATGATGTTTGTTCGTTTGTTTGTTTGTTTGTTTGGTGGTTTTTTTCCTTCAATTATTTGTTCTTATTTTCGAAATCACATAATGTAAATACAACAATTCATGTACATCATAGTGAAACGGCAGATGGGCCCAATTCAGCCGTATATTGCACCAATAAATATCCCGTTTCATTACTGGTTGGGCCTTTATTTAGGTCTAATAATACTTGATTGAAGTTGTATTGTGTGAGGTGGCCATAGTTCTGTAAAGCCCTCCGCAAACAGAGCCGACTCGACCCGATCCGACTGGTGTTCAGTCGGTTCAGCTCAGTATACGTTGCCTCAGGACTCCTGTTTTGCCAGTCAAGAGCCAGTCGGAGATCATTCGACTCGAGGCAGATCCAACATGTTGAATCGGCTCCGACTGAGCGAAACCGACTCTAGCCTGACTGAAAACCAGTCGTATCGGGTCGAGTCGGCTCTGTCTGCTGATGGCTTTAGCAGCATGGGATGGTGGTGGAAGTGTTGTGCAGTGCGCACAAACTAGCCTAGCTCTATATTGCGACCCGCGGTGTACATACGTCCGACGCTTCATCGTCTTTAACCTGTTCACTACTAAATTGTGCAATTTCCATCGAGTTAATAGAATATAATACAGGACAATTCAGATATAATAGGGTACACGGTTCAAGAAATGTACGGGTTAACATGGAGCAGTTCAGCAAACACTGTGACACAAAATTATTATCTCGAAACCAAAAATAGGTTTGATTACGATACACACCCGACAACGACATGCAGGATACGAAACAAGTTCTGATTATCCTGATTATACTTACTTACTTTATTGAATACTTTCATATCAAAAGTTTATTTTATTGTAATGATTAGTACACATTTGCCAACATAACGTATCATGTTCCTTTCGGTTTTCGATCGAACTGAGAGTAACAACTAGCAGTCAGAGTAATTGGAGAGGTTAGTTGTAAAAGGCGCTAAGTCCAGATTCCCCCTAAAAAATGAGTTAACTATATTAGTGCAATGAAAAGCTACGTAGCAATCGAGAAATCAAAATGTTTACATACTAGTATTACACGATCAAAATTAAACAAAAATATGGAACGTCCCATGTTCACATTCCCATATGCATGTGTACAAAGTTAGGGAGAGAAACCCGATTTTCTCCAAAGTTGAACAAGTGGATTTAAAGCCTTTTGGAATAAGGCTCTTCAATTATCGAATTACATATCGGGAGTTCCCACCCTCATGGCCCTCCCCTTCCGCTACAGAACCAGGCACATGGCATCCCCCGTCGAAGCATGACTTGTAGCGATACAAATCGAACTGCTTTAATTCCTATACTCTACCTTTCCAAATGTTCTATTCTTAACCTTTAGCCTGCCAAATTAATTGGAAGGGGGGTTTGAAAGGAATTCTATTGAAAAGCAAATACCCCAAGCCTGCAGATAAGGGGGCGTACATACAAAAGAGCCACTTATGTAAGGGGGTGTACACAATAGAGCCACTTATGTATACAATATGCCACCGCACAATACAATGGACATGGTCAAGTACTCTATTGTACAAATCCTCAAAACTTACTTGTAACTCTAGTGGTTCTCTCATACCTTAATATATTCATATTAACAATACAAGCACGGGACAGGTTGCGGTTTTTCAAATTTCCATTTCGTTCAAAAGATATTTACGATTAAAGTGTTCAGATATGACATTGTCTACGGAATAATTATTTTCATGCTGTGTGCAAAGTAAGTACAATGAGTTAGTGAATATCACTGTGCTTTTTTTCTCATATCTCAGCCAAAAAACATCAAATTAACGTGAAATGTTCACACATTACTTTGTGGACATATCATATCACTCCAATACACATTATTATTAATCACTCATCACTTTTTGCACTTGCCAACAAAGTTACTAGATCCCTTTAAGTAGAATAAAATCTCGCCAACATAATACAGTCGAACCTGTGTTTAGTGGCCACCTGAGTTTATGATGTTTACAGGAGACCTCTATAGATACACTCAAACATGTGTATAGTGACCACCTAATAAAAGGAGACAAAAAAGTGGCCACTGTACAAGGAATACAGTCAATTACCATTTAAGGGAAGTGAGAAAAGTGGTTAATAATGTAGACGGAGGACCTCAGACAGGAGTACAATCAAACCTGTGTGCAATGGCCATCTAAGCGACAGGCTGGAATACTCCCCAGGGAGTGGACCTTTTGCACTTTGTATGCGGGAATGATAGAAGCGTGTTTCCGTTGACCGGGGTAATAATAATAGCATGAAATCACATGCATAATTTTGTATGAAAAATGGTTGATTGAAACCAATGCTTTTTTAGAGAGCGCCCTCTTGTGTTTTAATGGCTCTTTTTAATGATAACAGGCTTTTTACTTAGTCGTTTTTAATTTGCTATACCTTTCGAGCATGGTGGAGTTATAACTATTAGTTTGTAGTGCTATTGTGCAGGTTTTGGTTACTAAAGCTCAGCCTTACCAAAACTGCACTACAGGAAACAAGACTCTATTAAACACGTTCTATTACATTGTTTTTCACTGCAGGATATTACTTTTAGGCAAGTTTGCTGCTATCGACAGGCCGGTGTCGCTAAGACGTTCTAAAGTTCGGTTTGAAAGTTTTGAAAATATTGTCAGTTCATTTTTAAAGTTACAGTTCATGATTTTCTTATATACGCATGGTCATCATCACGATATCTTTGTTATCAGTGTAAAGAAAGTAAACGACTTTTCATCTAGTAGAAAGGTCTATTAATATGATTCAATTGCGTTTTTCATGATTGTCTTCTTATACTCATTGTCACTGATCATCATTACGAGTTGTTATATTACAGACAAGGCGAAGAAAATGATTTATTAATCTTTTCCGTATATAAATATGATAAAGGAAGTATCATGAGAGTGATGATCTTCCGTGTAACCTTAATAAAAAGTGAAAACCCAGTATAATATACTGTTTCAAAGCCTCGTGTCCAGGTTTTGTGTTATTGTTTCATCGGGAAAAAACAAGCTTAATTATATTATAAAAAACCATTAAAAAGGTATGGTTATGGTTTGGCACGTAGCACCCATGTGAACATTGTATTTTTGTCTTCAAAATGACAAAACGTACAATGTGTGACCACCTCCTTGGTGTGACATTCAATTGTATTATCACGCAGTGTTATATAAATGAGGAATGACATACATGTGCAGGTAGCGAGAAGAAAGTAAGAGTTTATAGTAAATTTCATCTGCTGCACAAAATAATTACGATTGCTAAATTACTGAAAGAAAATTCAGATGGAAACCATATTATTGTTTGGTCTCTCCTCTTGGTATAATTGCGTCTTGTTTATGGTTTCGGAAACATTCAACATCCGATTTTATTTTGTAAGGAGAACGATAGATGGACTAGCATTATTATGTTAGACACAGAACGCTATTATGGTTATCAATGGATGTTTTACTCTTGACAAGATAACGTCATTATAATATGTTGTATACGAAGCCAACTTGAGGCATTTTATAATTCTGACCTCTGACTCTCCGCAACCAAGCTTCATTCAATCGTTATAAAGACAATTGCGAAATTAAAAACCTCTTTCAACGTGGACCTTTGAACATTTTAGATGGAAAATGCGCTATATAAATGCATTATTATTAGTAGTACATGTATTAATAGTGGTATTACTATTATCATTATTATTTGTACGGGTTCAATTGGTGAGTCACTCAATTTGCATTTACGAGTTTGTTATGTTATTCAAGGAAAACTAAAAGGCAATAACAATTGTTACGATTGTTCACAGTAAGAAAAGGGAATTTGTACGGATTCAAAGTCATTTTATGTCTTTTTGTTTGTCTTCCTCAAAGCCTTCGGCTGGAAACCATTAAACGGAGTGTGCAGTGATTTACTTAATAACATGTTTAGTACATACATTAGAGCAACTACATACAACAGTGATACACATTTTAAAACAGGTCAAAACTTATAGGACTATGGCCCCGTTGCAGAAAGAGATACAATCGATTGTATGTTAAAATTAATTGTAAGTCAAATCATGTGTTCTAACAGCGCAAATCTGATTGGTTGAAAGGCGCAAAATTTCCTGATTTACAATCGATGGTAACTTACAATCATGTCCAGGGTTTCTTCGATGGTAACTTACAATCGATTATATATCTTTGTTTCTACACACATCATCGTGTGATGTGGGCACACTGTGAACATTATGTGAGAACCATGTGTTCACAGTGTGCCATAGCGACACACAGTGTAACATAATTATGTGATGCACTTTTTGACCGCTAATAGTAATACATACTAGATCGTGAATATTCAGGTATGTTAAAGGAACGCCTCTCAACCCAAAAATAAACTGACGAGCTAGGTAGATAAACGACTAGATAATAAATGAAGTAGTCGCGTATAGCTTCACAGATTCCTTGACTGGAGGTCCCTTTAACCTTCCGTTCAAATGTCGTCCACCTCTTCTTTCGAACCATGATCATGGCCTCTAGCTATCACGCTACCTTGATCGATGCGTTGGCTAGATATTAATACGTGTAATTATTTTTCCCAAGTCCCCAACTAATGACGTAAATTTTATTTCAGAATAATGAATTCCCTAAAGATGAGTTTTGTTCACGGTAAACACCAGAGTCTGGGAATGTTAAAGGGGTAGTTCAGTTTTGGTACAGAGGGCGCTGCACGCAATAATTTGTTTGTGAGATACTGACAAACTGAGTGCAAAAAATGAAAGAGCATACACTTTTAATGACAGAATAAACTTGATTTTATTAATACCAAAAAAAAATGCTTTCACTTTTTCAAACTTTTTCAAAAGTTTTTAAATAGTTGTTCATGATCTCTCTAGCTATTTAATTATTATTTCAACAAAACATCACTTGCATCACTTGTAATTTTCTACACCTTTCGAGCATTGTAATGTTATTATTAAAGCTCAGCCTTACCTAAACTGGACTACCCCTTTAAAGTCCTTCCCGTGCTAAAATTTGGCACATAAGGCGGCGCCGTTCTCCGATTCCCTAGGCCATACGTACGTGTACGAAAGTTACAGAGGGGGGCTAGTCTTCTGGTAACTCCGCGTGTATAACTTTCCCTTCGCCATTCTATAAAAGTCGAGCGCCTGGCTAGAAGGCAGAAGGTACCATTTGTAGTCTTTGGTATGACCCGGTCAGGTCAGGGTTCGAACCCGGTACCTCCAGTGCATGTTCCTTGACATGAGGCGGACATGAGGCGGATACTCTAACCGGTAAGCCACCATGCTCGGTGTCTGGGAATATAATACGCCTTAGATTCCCCTAATCAGCAGGATAAATTTCGTTCGCCTGACTATATACAGTATATGTCTAAAAAAGAATGGTGCAGTCATGAAAATTAACATATAATAATATGAAAATATTTCGGTTATTTGGTACCATATTAAAGGGGAAGAGTTGTGTTTTAGATGCACCTTGTATGACATATTTCCCTTCAGCGGCTCACGAATTATGTCCGTTTGTACACAAATATACAAAACCCATTTGTGCCGATTTGCGTATTTTCACCCCCCCCCCCCCCCCTCCTCCACCTCACCCCACATAACCTCTACGCCTCAAATCCCTTTGAACAACTCGTTAATCAGTTTTTAAATCCTTTGTAATACCTCCAAGTATCTGCTAAGTTCATCATCATCCGATATCATCAAGGGTGATAAATCTATAGCTACTTGATCATCCGTCGGGTAAAAAAAAAAGCGGGGGGGGGGGGGGGGTGAACTCCTATCACGATTATGCTCGAATGAATTATTCATCTCAGCTTATGTTCCAATGGGAAGCTCATCCTGATAACGAGGACCTTATGTCAACATTTAGATGACTACATACTACAGTATACTCAAACTTTACACAATTATGGTTCCCGGTCTTTTGGCATGGAAACGGTGTGATTCCGCCAAAACGTGAATACGGATAATATTGCTCTGAATAATCGTATTAACTTAACATTTTGAAATTTTGCGATGTGATATTTTTGCGCGAAACTGTAATTGCAATCGTAATACCTGATTATCTACATGTGCATGAACTCATGTGGGCTGCAACCCCACCCCGCAACATACGCCTATTATCAGTACGTGATTGGGGTGTGGAACATTTCAATCATTTCTTTAAGAGCTTAGCTGCATCCCTGGTAAAGGGTGTTGTCCCATATCACAGGATAGCGTAAACGGATGCCCGACGGATAGAACACTTGCGAAATCAAATTATCCGGTGGTGAAAGTTGTCTCCATTGCTGCATGCACAAAACGCCGGATAAAGCAACGGTCATCCCTTGACAAGGAACGTACTCACCAAACATGAAACGCATATATTTTACGAGCGGAGACGAACGGATCGAAAATGTAGCTCTCCGTCGGGCATCCGTTAAGGCTATCCGGTGATTGTGACGAGGGCTAGAGACTGTGAGGCGTTAACAGTTCAGAGTGAAGGTGAGGCCAACATATTTGAGATACCGTCCAGGCGTGAAGAAGTGTCGTCAACTTACTTCACTGCAAATGACCACGCAATATAGCTTGTGTCTTAATTACATCAGGCTTATAGCGCAAGTGTATCATAAATCACAGGAGTTATTTTACACAACTAAAGACTTATTATTTATTACGGCTGGTGCCTCCAGCAGTATTATGTGCTAGGCAACATGACAGTATTCTATATGACATGTTTATGTTAATGTTTTTGATTCCTCTTCGACTTTAGATTGTGACGATGGTGCGCATAGCTTGGTCCCTCGGCAGTGGCGTGGCTATACAGGGTGCCCCCCCTCCAAAAAAAAATAAATAAATAATAATAATAATAATAATAATAATAATAATAATAATAATAATAATACGAAAACATAAGGAGGCAGTCAATGAACAAAAAGCGATTAAAGGGACTTAGTAACATTGTCCAAATCCTCAAAATAAAATTTTAATTCTAGCGGTTCCATCATACCTTGTTGTATTCGTATTAACAATAAAATCATTGGACCGGTTTCGGTTTTTCAAATTTCCCTTTCGTTACAAAGATATGTACGATTGAAGTATTCAGATAAGAAAAACTCCCCCGGAGTTTTTCTTACCGTGTACAAAGTGAGTGCAGTGAGTCGGTGAATATCACTTTGCATTTTCGCTCATTACTTGGCCATGCAATGTCCATTTGACTTGAAATGTTCACACAATACCCTGTGGACATATGAGATAACAACAATTGCATCAACCCTTCATCACTGTTTGCACATGTCAACAAAGTTACTAGATCCCTTTAAGATGTGGCCCCAATGATTCGCGTGCCCCCCCCCCCCCCCACACACCAATACGTCCGACTTCGCTAGGCCATTATCTGTGTATCCTAGCTACCATCTCATGTTTTTGTTTTAGTACACAAGGACCCGTGGATAGACTGATGATGATGCTTTTCCGTGAAATGTGATTTTCTATGCACGTGTAACAAATTATTTCTCATTTCTTGTCATCGTGATCAATTTAGCACGATATTTTGACGTTGTGGGACAAAAAAAATATAGTAAACACTGATTAAAGGTGAGACCATATATTTGAGATTCCCTCGAGACTTCTCTTCAACTTACTGCAAGCGACCAAGCTCGTGTGTAAAATAAATCAACGCAAGCTTGCAATAATTTTATCGCAGGAGTTATTATACAGATCTCGGACTTTTTTGTTTACGTGCTAGGAAATATACTTGTTAATGACATTTATTATTGCTCGTTATCCCCCTTCGAATGAAATGAAATTGACTGCGTTCACAGCACAGTGTGTAAAAAGCAACTGTACAGTGTGTTCACAGTGTGTTCAGAGTGTGAGTTGGATTGTCACTCTATGAAAACGCTCGAATTTAACATTGTGCTCCACACTGTTAATCACAGTGTGTTCACAATGTGTTCACACTGTGGATAAGTGTGTTCTTTCCGGCAGAGATAGCAAGTGTATATCATACCACAGGCGTTATTATACACACGGCAGACTTGTACTAACTACAGCAAATCCGGATTGGTAGAACACGCTAAATAATACTCATTGACATTTTTATTACGAATTTGTATTCCCCTCTCGAATGGGAATACTCATGATAATGTTAGTCTATTACACGTATATATCACAGGAATTAAATTATACACAAGCTGAACTTTTATTATAACAATGTTAACGACATCTGTTGTACATAATGTTCGACGCTAAATAATGTTCAGTGACATTTATTAATTGTTTGTAATTATTCTCATTGGGATGGGAAGACGTCGACAGTGTATTGTAATCACAGGCATTTGATTATACACAAGCTGGACTTTTATTTTAAAGGCATAATATGCGTGGGTTAGAATGGGTAGTCAGCAAATTCCAACTCGTACTCCACTGTAATCTCCCGAGGTAAACTCACGATATGTGTTGAATCGATCGAAGAGCGGTGCTTCTTATGAAATTGCATGCAGCACACAGCTGGTATAGCCTATATATACCGAGCGAATTGCTCGAGCTATCACCTGAGCCCTGAGGCAATCGCTGATAAGATCAAAAAGCGGCACTGTGAAGTCGGTGCGGTTAAGCGTGTTACGTAATAGTTTCGCTCGTAAACATCTCTGATGGAATTCCATTCGACCATGATTCGACTAGTACAAATATTCCGAACGCGATTCGGGCCTTCGTGAAGTGGGACAGTTTGCGATCGCTTCTTATAACTTAGCCAATGTGGATTACGCACCGTGCGTAAAAGTGCGCAATATGGATCCACGCGTCGAATTTACCGGTCTGAATTCCCTTTAACAACGATCACTCAACATGCTCAAGTTGTACATAATGTGCGACGCTAAATAATGGTCAGTGACATTCATATTCTCACATGTTATTCCCCTTAGGGTGGGAAGAGAGTGACAGTATAACATGAATTATTATACACAACTCGGACTTTTATTAACGCCAGTGAATCCAGCTGTAACATACTGTGCAAGCCGAAGTAACGGCCAGTGACATTCACATAATTATTTCATGTCTTTAAAATATCCCCAAGTGGGTTTCTATCCTTCGGGTTTATGTCAGGTTTATCATGTTCATACTTGTAGCTTCTGACCACACGAGCAATGAAAATTAAGGGGTTTCAGGGACGAACTCCGTACTAGGGTTTTCTGTAGCTCAGTCGGTAAAAGCACCGGTCTAGCAATCCTGAGGTCTCGGGTTCGAATCTCGTTGGAATCACATTTTCTTTGCTGTTTTTTAATCACGTCTTTAAAATATGTTACCCTTCGAGTCGAAAGAAGTCGATGGTGGGCAAAGTTTGCCAAAGGTTAAACTTAGTTAAGAAGTTTCAATTGAAGGTGGTGTGGGAGATAATGGGGGGGGGGGGGGGGGGGGGGATTTAAGAGGGGAGGGTTGCTATTTGCCGATACCAATATTGGCCGAGACCGAGACCACTGTTTTAGTCGGGTAAGCAAGTGCAAGTGGGGTGGGGCGGGGCCCCGAGACCGGAGATTCAGTCGTGGGAAAGGGACTTTGTTTTTGTTGTTTTGTCTTGAGGGGGGGGGGGGGGGGGTGCCCCCCTAAAGCTTATGGTTTATCCTCTCGGTCCTATTACAATACTACGTACAGGTCCATTTGTGGATAGATACATTGTAAATTAATGATTTAGTTATATAAACTTTACTTAAATTTTCTTTCTCTAGTATAACAGATATTCTATTCGATGCAATTTTTCTTTTGATTCATTCTACAAACGAATTGTGAATTTTAAGCGCGAATTTTGGGCTGTACGCTCTCCCCCAAAGACAAGAGTATCACGCATTATAATGCTGAATAAAAATGTTTAAAGGTGCAATGCACCTGTAAAGTGTCTAACTCCACAAAAATTACTTTGAGCTTCCACAGTTCTCTTCTACCGTTTTGTTTAGCTTATGGTAAGAGAAGAATACAATAGGGTTAGATTTTTTCAAATGCCTCTTTAGTATGAAGATATCTATCATTGATAATTATTCAGCTCAAAAGCGTCTACAGACGATCATAAACGTCATAAACGTCATACTGTAATTAGTTGTAAAAGCTGACGCAAATTTTCGCTTTTTTAACCGGGAAAGCAGTGTTCGTTTTCAGTGAAACTTTCACACATCATTCCCATTCAGACATATCTTGCAATGATTTTGGTATAGGATTGAAGTCTCAAATGTCATTTTGGGCAATATCTGACACTTTACAGGTGCACCTTTAGATGCTATCCACATAATCCTCCTTTTCTCAACAAATTTCGATGTAATTATGAGTGATGAGATAATGAAGAAAGTGTTTGACGGGTGACTGTGTTAGAAAATTGCACATACTAAGGTAATTTCCAGAAGCCACGCATTAATAATAAAGTCCTCACCCACCCTCCTCATTTCGCGACATAATTGGTCTCACACATTAGCCGGTAATGAGGCGATGAGAGATCGGATTAATGACTTGGCAAGGCAGGATGCGGACACCAAGTAATGTTGTATTTTGGGGGTCAGTTGGAAGCCAAGGTGTCATTGTACGTGTACATTAAAATGTATGGCTATTATCGTTGGCATTAAGCATGTTAAGATAACGTTTCTAAATAACAATTATTATCGAATGGGAAAACAATTATTAATATTGACAGGGTTGAATACAATATCGATACATTTATATTTCTTTGTTTTGTTTTGTTATTAAGGATCATATAAATATGTTGGCAATAAGGATAAAAATGCGATTTATCTTTTAATTAACCTTTTTAATGACGTAAATGACAATAAGGCAGCTCGTTCTATATTTGTTGTGGCCTACCGGATTAAGAACTAATGTTTGACTGAAATTCATTTATTTGAACTATATTTGTTCTCACTTTTTAGTTTTTAGGTATTGCGAAACAGCTTGAGTAATGTGTAAACATGATGTAATTTCAAACCTTTTAATCCACGTCGCAAAGAGGAGAAACGAAGCAATATATGTATACTACAACCGATTGTGTTGCTGTTTTGAGACAGCTGAAATTATTCATACAATTACCGTGCAAACCTCTTAAAACCCCACTGACTCACGCAGTGACGAAGCTACGGAGGCCACGGATGGGGAGGGGTGAGGCACCCCCCCCCCCCCCATAATTTGACAAAAACAATAATTATTACAAAACATGAAGGAAACTATATTTAAACATTTACAAACATACAGGGGGTACGTTCTCTCATTACTAATTAGACGAAAACAAAATTAAAACAAGAAATGAAGGGAAATCCATTTAAAAGTAAAGTGATATAATTATAGAGTATGCCCCTAATACGTTGCGTGCCCCCAATTAGCATATTATTCAGTCAAAAACACGCTACGCCACTAGCTATCATAGACTCATGGAACGTACCGAAAGGTTGTGGGGCTCGCTTACGATTTTCTCCTTCAAACATCAAGGCCTGACCTTGTTTGAAGACAAATTAATGACTTACAAAAAGGTGAGAAACATGTGTGAGGGGAACAAAAACAAGAACCGAGGGAATTATAATAGTGTGAAAATGCAAATAAAGATGTAGCACCTATTCAGAAGGATATGGTGGACAACGCCCCCCTCTCTCTCTCTCTCTCTACCGTGAACATGTGTGTGCCCCCACCTCCCTCCCCCCCCCCCCCCCCCCCCCCCCCCGCATACGGTAGAGTAAACGATTAACGTTATCGATTGATATGTATAATTATTATGTTGGTAACATAAATATATTTAGTTAAATTGAGTGATTGTCCCCAATTTGCGAATAGTAGACTCGCATTATGGGTCGCATTGTGAAAACGAGTGAGCCGATAATGCTGTGTTGGAACATTTTACAAAGTGTTTACAAAGTGTTAAGTTTTGTATTGTACTTTGTACTTTTGTGTACACTATGATACCCCTTGTGTTTGTACTTTATTAACTAGTGTATTTACACTGTGTATCACATCGTGTTTAAAATATGTTCACACAGTTATACACCGGTATTTTTTTTTTTTTACCGGTAATGACATAGCATAAATTGCACTCACTCTTTCAAAAGGTGCCACCTCTTGAAGTTCAAAACACCTTGTCCCCTGTGTAAATGTTAATACTCTGGCCGAATTCCACGTCATTTCAAGGAAAGGATACAAGTGTTAGTTAGTAGGGGGGGGGGGGGGGGGTAATCCTCAGGGGGGAAAATCGTTTAAAATGAGGTGCAATTGTTGACATTTGTTTGGCACCGATATAGTAATCAGGGTAATGCGTAATACAGGGGGAAAACCCAAGGTTGCAAGCATGGTAAGTGTGATGTCAGAGTAACTTTCGCTCTCGCAGATCGAGGCCCTCGAATCATATGGGTGACTTCATTGAAATGTCAGGTTCAATCGCCAGTTTGATTTTCCCAATTCGGACTAATTTCCTCCGCTCGTTACTCTATTACTGACCCCAGTCAAGTACACAGACATGCGTGATTGGGTCTACTTTATACATTGCCAAAATCCACACAACTTACTTAGAACTCTACTACTTTACTAGTGGTTCTCACATACCTCGGTGTATTCGTAATACTAATATATAGAAGCATGGTTACAGGTATCGTTTTTCCAAATATCCCTTTCTTTCTTTTTGTCTGGGCTCGAATAGATATCTCCATGGGAGATTTTTAACAGTGTACACTCAAAAAACACCCGGGTCAGAATTGACCCGGGGAAGAGTCCGTTGGGGCCACACTCCGTTCAGGGTCAACAAATGACTCGGAATAGGGTCACGAAGACCCGGAATGGGGTCACATCTGACCCCATTCCGAGTCATTTTTTGACCCGGAATGGAGTGTGGCCCCAACGCCAACGGACTGTTTTCCTGGTCAGTCTGACCCGGGTGTTTTTAGAGTGTACACTTTAATGTTCGTGAATAGTTAACATAACTTTGCATGTTCGCTCATTACTCGGTCATAATAGCACTCATTCATCATGGAATGTCCACACACTACTCAGTATACATATCAGGTCACATGAATATAAATACACATTTTATCAACCTTTTGTCAGTTGTTGCACATGACAACAAAGTTACCATGGTTACTAGATCCCTTTAGATACACTTCGAACTCCATTCGAATCACAAATAAAAACCAAATAAAAATCCTACTTCGCAGTTCGGTTATCATGGTGATAGTGTTCTTTTCTTTCAATTGGGCTCTCCAAATATCATTACTTGATGCAGGGCAAACAATTATCATTTTTTTGTTTGCAAGCGGAAAACCAAGGGAGTACCCTTACAACCTCGTTTCTTAGAAGAATATCTTTTAAAAAAAACATCTTAGTTGCAGTCACGCACATTGTGATGTTGGTAAAGAGACGAAAGTTCGCGAGTGCGAGACATTCCCATTGGAGAGTGTGTGAATTGCAGTAGCAGTGCAGCATTCCCCTGCCACGCCTTGATAGTGTTCTTCCATTTGGCCTAACTATACAGTGTCTACACGAATGACATACCTACCCATCGCGTTGCTCAGTTTTTGCGAGCGGAAAACCAACAAAATTTCCCTGTCAACTCCCTTTTTTAAAAAGAATATCGTTACAAAATTGTCTTATTTCCAGGCACGATCATTGTGAAAGTGGTGAACAGACAAAAGTTCACGAGTGCGTGACCATCTGGGATATAGCCAGGGCAGTTCCCTTTCTGAATGTTCTAGTGTTCTTTGAATTGGCCTACCCATAGCATTACTACACAGGGCCTACTTTAAGGATTATACTATCTATCTCCTGGCTCAGTTCTTGTAAGCGGAAAACCAAAGTTAACTCATTTTCAACTTTTTTTTTAGAAGAACATTTTCAAAAAATCGCCTTACTTGAAGTCACGAACATCGTGAAATTGGTAAACAGACGAAAGTTCATGAGTGCAAGATAATCCCATTGGGATATTGAGCAGTGCAGAAGCGGTACGGCGTAGCTAGCTTACACACAATCTGAGTGTGTGTGTGTGTGATAACGTACATCTTTGGAGTCCTATATAAAGGACCTATACCGTATACGTGAAGGACAAACCCCTTTATCCTTGCTTATTTTAGCTTGCCTCCTTCACGTTTTTTTGTTTTGTGAAGATGGTAAACAGTCGACAGTTCACGAGTGCGAGATAATTCCATTGGGATGTTGTCAGCGCAGTATAGCGGTAGGCTACATCAAATATTCTCTGGCCGAGTTGTGATAGTCTTCTTTGATTTGGCCTACCCATACCATTACTGATGCTGCATGACTAGAGGGCGTGTACATGATCGAGAAACATACCTCTCTATTTTCTCAGCTTTTGCCAACCGTGCAGACGAAAAAAATTTAAGTTTACTCCCGTTCGACTTCTTTTTAAGGAGTACGTTGTCAAAATAGTAAACGAGACACGAACGTTCACAAGTTTCTAAACTGTTCCATTGGGATGTTAAGTAGCAGCACTAGCAGGAAAGCAGCAGCAGCTGCATCACCTGGCTGCGTCGATCGTGAAAGTGTTATTTCAAGTGAACAACCCAGACACCATTATGATTACTGCACGGCCTAGGCTACATGATCTGTAAATCTACGTCGATCCCTGCTCAGTTTGTGCAAACGGAAAACCACACTTTACTCCCTTTCGACTTCTTTTTGAGGAGGACTTTGTCAAAATAGTAAACAGACGAAAGTTCACAAGTGCGAAAGAATCCTCTCGGGATGTTCCAGAGAATCGGGACAGCATTACCTGGCTGCTTCGATCGTGAGAAAGGCCTTTTCATTTGGCTTACCCACATTTTGATGACCTAAATGATCGATTAACCTACCTAAGTCGATACTGTTCAAGTTTTTTGGGGGGGAGGAATGTTGTCAAGGCCACGAACATTTTGTTTAATTTTATACGCATACGAGGGTTCAGGAGTGCGATGCCTTTCAAGAATGTCCAGAGGGACGTGTTACACACCATGTGTCATGAATGAATGAGACTATAGTCGTTCTCCCTGTCACTAACCCGCTGAGTGCCATGATCGACTTTAGTCACAGTACTCAATTCAACGAATCATATTATTTGTATTTGTTCCTGATTAATGTACTCAATAGTTACGTGTGGAATGAACTGCATAGACTGTCATTACGGCTTGCCATGCAGAACTTCCTTATCGGTTACATTTTCTCAAGAAACGGGTCAAATTGATTCTTTCAATTTGAGTTAGCACTCAGAGGGTTTTGATCGTCATTATGGACCCCACATGCATGGTGAAACTACTCTATTCCCTGCACAGCCATATGGCAAACCGAATCTTTACATTTATCGTGTATCCATTTTGATTAAACTCTCAGTTGTAACCGCAACATCTCAAGTAATTGATTGGCAGGCGAAAGTTCAGGTGTAGGTATATGAGTTCCGAAGGGAGGTGGTTATGTTTTACCATGTGTCATGAAGCCTTTTGTAAAGACCTCAAGTCTGAATAATCGTCTGAATGTCAAAATCGACTGATAAAATGACAGTCGAGCATGCACAAGGACGTGCGAGCTGCAGTCGTAAGACATGTTCGCACCTTGATCTGCTCATTAATCAATATTCGCAATGTAACACTATAATTATGTCATGAAGTCTTTTGACGTGACCTCAATTCTGAATAATCGTCTGAATGTCAGAACCGACTGGTAAAATAATAGTCGAGCGCACAAGGGGACGTGGCTGCAGCCATGAGGCCTTTCGCACTTTGATCTGCTCATTAATATTCAAACATTTGGATACAGCGATATTTGACCAATGAGCGTCGCCGTCGCAGTGCCCATTATCGCTCCACTGACTTGCACACACACACACACACACACTGATTAACCATACTTGCGAAACGTGTGTGATAAACGCGCTTCCTGATTGGCCAATAGCTTTAGCTTAGGTTAATTAAAATAAAATAATCAACGGAGGGCCAAACAGGTGCGAAAAGGCCATGGGGCAGCACCGGCTGCTCGTGGGTGAGCAGTTTAGTCGCCAGCGCCAGTTGTTCCTGGCATGATGTGTTCAGCTCATACCCCAGACCTTATCAAAAGGCTATATATGTGTCACAAGACAAGTTGTTTTGTCTTCAATATAATGTTAACATGCACACCTGTATACACGTGGTCTATGATAAACATTATACCTGCTGAGTTTTATCAAACGGTATCCTTCGTTTTATTTTCATGTTATACATAGTCTTTTTTGTTTTTTGTTTGGTTTAAAGAACACTATCAGAACTTTCAGTTGCAACCACAAAGGTTTCAAGGTGATCGGTAAAAGTTCAGGGTTAGGGACTGGCAGTTCCAAGGGGACGCCAATGTAGCGATGCCGCACCTCTGTCACCATGGTAACCCGACTGGCGCCGTTCAACATGTTCAATAAGCCTACATGTGTACGTTATATAGGCCTACGGGACAAACTATACGTCAACTCTCCTGCGCTGCTCAACATGTGGGGCGAAGCGGATCATCACATTACCTTTCACCCATGTTTTAACCCAGTGCCTACGGGAACATGATGGTGGGTCCTGTATCATAATTGTATTTATGGGGATTGCAAAATGTATTATGGATCAGGTCGAGCGAAATTTTTTTTTTAATCGTAAATCGCACAGTAACCAACTTGTGTACTCACAGGATCTCTCAGGTTGATAAACAAACGAAAGTTCAGAGATGTGACGCTGCTGTCCCAATTGGAAATTGCGGTTTAATATTATTTTGCACATGTTGAACTTCACCGATGCCTGGATTCTCAGTTTGAAACCACTAACGTGATTTACAATTTATATCCAGACAAGTTAAAGGGATAGTTGAGTTTTGGTGTAGAGGGCGCTTCTCAAAATTTGTGTGAGATAATGACAAACTGAGTGTCAAATTCAAGAGAGCATACAATTTTAATGACAGAATGAACTTTATTTGATCAAAATCGGTTCAAAAATGGCTGAAATATCCATAAACATAACCATTCACAATAAATGTGGGGCCCCACAATTATTAGACAATTTTGAACCAGCCGTTACAATTTTTTTGTAATGCTTCCTCTTTTCAAAAATGTACAAACGGGGTTTTTAAATAGTTGTTGATAATCTCTCTATCTAATCACTATTTCAATATATCATCACATTCACAATATTTTATTTTAAATGGTTGAAACCAATGAGTGTTCAGAGAGCGCCCTCTTGAGTTTTAACGGCTCTTTTTGAACGATAACATGGCTTTTACTTAGTTATTTGTAATGTTGTATTTCTTTTGAGCATGGTGGAGTTATAACTATTAGTTTGTAATGTAATGGTGCAGGTTTTGCTTACTAAAATTCAGTTTGACCAAAACTGTACTATACCAGAACTCAACTATCCATTTAAGGTGTGTTGAGCTGCAACTCAATAGGTATCGTAGCCTACCGTATGTTTATCTGTGTCGTCCCATTCGTCCGCACCATAAATGTGTATTTAGGCATAATTATGACACAAACTTTCCCACACAAAAATAATCCTTCGAAGAAAAGTCCTGTCGAAGGAATTGTAGGTAGTATACATGTATATGTTCATTTGAATAGATGTATACATGTCTAACCGCTTAACGTGTTAAAAGTAAAAATATCAATAGCGTAGGTACGGGGGGGGGGGGGGGGGGGGCCCAAAACACGAGGGGACTTGAAATAAATTACTAAATACACACTATGAAATAAAGGGTAACATTTTTTTTGCACTATGCAGGGTGCAAAACGCTGCTACAATTATAGCAGCACCTTTTTTTTTATAAGGGTGCAATATTGCACCCAAAATGTGACTGTGCACCCTAGCTATGGGGTGCATAATGCACCATTGGGGTGCTGATACCCCAATTTTGTGTGCAGGATTGCACCCTTAAAGGGATAGTTGAGTTTTGGTAAAGAGAGTAAAGTTTTGGAATTTTAGAAAGCAAAACCTGCACCAATACATTACAAACTAATAATTATAACTCCACCATGCTCGGAAGGTATAAACAAAAAGTACAACAAAATACAAAATACGTGAAAAGCCTGTTACAATCAAACCTGTCAAAAGCGACCACTCAAGGGACCGGCAAAAAGTGGTCGCTATAGACAGGTGGTCTCATTAGACAGTTTGGCGGCCATTTTGAATTTTTGGTCGTATATTGTGCCTATATGCACATGTGTAATTAATTGGCATCTATACACGCACGTCCATAGTTTCATTTAGTATTTGTTGCATGCATAACCACAAAAAAAATTGAAATTACATATTGACATTATATTTCAAATGATATTAAATGTTTGTATCATCTTGTCAAGTGAAATTGAAATTGCAAGGTGTGTCAATGAGTCATTTATTTACTCATCATGAGAGAATCAGCTACGCTTATTCGCGTGTGTATAGTTTTCTATAGAATTCTGAAGTCAAAATGCATTGTTTGGTCGTAACAAGCACACGGATTATCATCGAAAAGAGTCAAAAACACCACGCCTCGGCGATTGAAATAGAAAGATAACCCAAGAATTCCCCACTCCTGACGACGGATAGTCAACCTATTCGAAACGTCGAGCCCCTCCTACCATCCACCCTCTCCTCGCAATACCAACAGTCTTTTCCAGGACTATTCCAACAGTCCTTTCTAGGACTACCAACTGTCCTTTTTTAGGACTCTCCTAGAAAGAATACCAACAGTCCTTTTTCAGGACTATCCCAACAGTCCTTTCTAGGACTACCAACATTCCTTTCTAGGACTACCAACAGTCCTTTCTAGGACTCTCCTAGAAAGAATACCAACAGTCTTTTTCAGGACTACACCAACAGTCCTTTCTAGGACTACCAACAGTCCTTTCTAGGACTACCATAGTCCTTTTCAGGACTCACCAATCCACCCATCTCACATGGTGCAACCGCAAACCACACGTATTAGAAAGATAACTGTAATTTATTCTAATGTAATTAATACTCAGTAAATAGTACTCCGCGCAAATGTTGAGAAACTAACCGGCTGTTCAAACATCACACAGAAGGACGCGATTTTATGATACTAATAATTGTTTCGATAAATGTTCACTCTTTTGTACACATATAATAATCATTATTTATGCTACCGGGGCGGTACTGAAACTACGTTTGTAAAATATATATGAAAATCTGTCGAATTCCTTATTCTCGAGGTAATGATGACCCTGGAATATTCTATCCCATATATTAGAGACTGATATACTTGAATCGAAAGGTGATACCCAGCTAGCCACCTGACGTTGGGCCGATGTCGGAATTTGGTTGCCGGATGTCGGCATATCGCCGTTGGCTCGAGGTTAAAATGTCCGCCAGCCCAACATCGTCACGACGTCATTTTTGTGATATATTGGCATAACGTCATTTTCCGACAATGGCCCAACATCATCTCATGACATGATGTTGGGCCATTGTCGGAAAATGACCTTATGCCAATATATCACAAAAATGACGTCGTGACGATGTTGGGCTGGCGGACATTTTAACCTCGAGCCAACGGCGATATGCCGACATCCGGCAACCAAATTCCGACATCGGCCCAACGTCAGGTGGCTAGCTGGGTAGCTGGGTAACCAGTTAAAGTCAATATATAAGCTGTCTGAAGTTCATTGTCATTTTAAAAGTTTGTTTGAGCGACCAGAGGTGACGGAGTTGATGCCTTGGTCGCTCAAGCGCTAATTTTGTGGTCGCTATACACAGATTTATATGTGCGTCGGGACCCAAATAGGGTGGTCGCTGGTCGCGTTAGGCAGGTGGTCGCATTACGCAGGTCGCTTAACACATGATTTTTCAGGGGGACCAGAGTGCGGTCGTTATGAGCAGGTGGTCGCTATAGCCAGGTGGTTGCAATAGCAGGTTTGACTGTATCATTAACAAAAAACGAGTTAACATTCAAGAGGGCGCTCTGTAAGAACTCATTGGTTTCAACAATTTTTGATAACAAACTGTGAATGTTTATTATCTTTGTTAAATAATGATTAAATAGAGAGATCATCAACAAAAAAATTGGTCAATTTTTGAAAACTGTAAGATTTTTTTAAACGGCTGGTTCAAAATTATTGACTTATTGTGGGGCCCCACAATAATTAAAAACGGTTATATTTATGGATATTTCAGCCGTCTCTAAACCGATTTTTATCAAATAAAGTTTATTCTGTCATTAAAAGTGTTTGCTCTTTCAGATTTGACACTCAGTTTTTCATTACCTCACAACAAAATTATTTCGTGCAGCGCCCTCTATACCAAAACTCAACGATCCCTTTAATGGGGCTGTTTGTTTGTTTCGTATGACATATATGCACATTTATAAATTCAAGTCTAGGTTTCTCAGCCAGGTCAGAACAGCATCTGTTGTCTGATGAATCCCCTCAAAACTATCAGGGAAACATCGGAGAGGGCAGTCGTTTACCACATGCTTCACTGTCTGGTCTGGGTTCCCGCAGTCACAAGCAGGGCTGTCTTTCATTTTCCATCGGTGGAGATGATGGGCTGACCTTGCATGGAGTGTTCTTATCCTGTTCAGAGTCACCCATTGCTTTCTGGGGAGGTTGAACCCTGCTGGCTCTGACGTAGGGTCCTGTACAAGGTCATGGTTAGGGAAGTCGGACTCTGCCCTGGTTTTGCGCCATTCTCCTTTCAGGTCAAACTCTTCTAGAGACTTTGCAGAAGTCCAAAAGGGTGTCCGTGATTTGAGGCGCATTTTGGGTAGGTTTCCTAGGTCTTCGTGGATAGGTAGGTCTGGGTTGGTGGAGGTGCGGTGTAGTTCCTTGCGCATTATCTCCTGTCTGCGTACACCAGGGGGAGCGATGTGGGAGAGAGCAGGTAGCCATTGAAGAGGTGTTGACTTAAGGGTGCCAGTAATTATTCTCATAGCCGAGTTCAAGATTACATCTACCTTCTTGGTATGGCAGCTCTCTGTCCACACTGGTGAGCAGTACTCTGCAACAGAGTAGACTAGAGCTATGCAGGCTGTTCGGAGGGTTTGTGTGCCTGAACCCCAGCTATTTCCTGCAAGCTTCCGGATAATGTTGACTCTGGTCTTCAGTTTTCCAGAAACCCTCTTGAGATGTTCACGATAGGTGAGGCTGCGGTCCAGGGTAACTCCAAGGTATTTGGGGAACTCTTCATGCTTAACTGTTTTGCCACAGAAGGTGACATTAAGTTCTGTTTTCGCTTGTCGGTTACTGAGGTGGAAGGCAGTGGTTGTAGTCTTATTGGGATTGGGACGAAGGCGCCAGTAGGTGAAGTAGTCCTCCATCTTCTTCATGTCCTCGGTGAGGGTTCTGCTAAGTACGTCGAAATCGGTGGATTGGGTAGCTAGTGCAAGGTCATCTGCATACGCAAATTTCCTGGACGTGGTCTCCGGCATGTCACTTACATAAATGTTAAAAAGCATCGGGGCCAAGACAGATCCTTGAGGGAGGCCGTCGTTGAGGGTTCTAGCCGAGCTTGTTTGTCCTCCAAGTGAAACTCTGAATCTTCTGTTGCTGAGTATGGAAGCAAGGATGCGCATGGTTGTCTGACACTTGAAGATGCGGGACGCTTTGAGTAGCAGGCCATGTCTCCATACAGTGTCGTAGGCTGATGAGAGGTCAATCAGTGCCACGCCCGTTTTGAGGGCGCGCTGATATCCTGCCTCGATGAAGGTAGTGAGGGCTAGGACTTGGTCGGAACAGCTCCTTTTCGGTCTGAAGCCTGCTTGCTCCTTTGGTAGCACAGGTTCTTACCCGAAATCGACGAACACATGACAATACTGAAAGGGGGTTTCCCCGTAATTGTAAGCTTCTTATACAGGTATTCATTGTAACAATGTTGAAACTACATGCAGCCATGGATTGTGTATGATTATGTATGGTGTTGTTCATTCCTCAAGCATGTTTTGTTACACATTTCACACGCATGGCCTCCACTTTCACAACAATACATGATAACGTTATATTTTCTTTTGTATTTCATTTGCAACTTTGTAATAATGTTTTGAAAATAAAACGAGAAACTTGAAACAATTGTGTTATATTTTCGTTTGTATTTCCTTTGTTTCGAGTATTCAACGTTGTGATAATGTTTTGCATTTTCCTTGCCGAAATGAAAAATAAAACAAGAAACTTGAAACAATAGTGTTATATTTTTGTGTGATTTCCTTTGTTCGAGTATGCAACGTTGTAATAATGTTTTGCATTTTCCTTGCCATAATGGAAAATAAAACAAGAAACTTGAAACAATTGTGTTATATTTTCGTTTGTATTTCATTTGTTTCGCGTATGCAGCGTTGTAATAATGTTTTGCATTTTCCTTGCCATAATGGAAAATAAAACGAGAAAATTGAAACAATTGTGTTATATTTTCGTTTGTATTTCCTTTGTTTCGAGTATGCAACGTTGTGATGATGTTTTGCATTTTCCTTGCCAAAATGAAAAATAAAACAAGAACTTGAAACGATAGTGTTGCCTTCTAAGAGAATCATGGGGGACTGTATACGTGTTATTAGAGACTGTTTGCATAGAATTTGAAAATATAATAAGGTCGTCACTTAAAGGGATAGCCTCTCTTTTGCAAGCCAAATTTCAAAAGTTGCGAGATTATTGTCTTAAATGAAAGAAAATGTCATTTAATAGCATGCCGGAAAAAATTAGGGCTTGAAATCTTTTTTTCGTTGAGTTATAGAGCTAAAACTAATAAACCATCGTCCAACGGTTAATTATGCACTAAACGTATATTCACCCAGTGAGGAAGTTCGTACACGGAATTCACGGAGTACCACAACGCTATGCGTGACCCCTACGTGACCCGCGCTAGCTACGTGACCCGCGCACATAATGACCGAATATTATACAAAATAACCAACCCTCGCTTAAACTGACTATACTACATGTTATTATATATTCTTAATTTTTGAAGAAAAAAAATCGTGACATAGGCCTACCTTTACAAATGTCGGCTTCACAATACCTTTACAAGAATAAGTACAATATTATTGTAATATTATTCTAAATCAGTTAAACTCTTTTATTGCCCGATATATAATTTGATGGAGGGACGCATTCGTTTTTCATTCGTAGAATCCAAATTACAGGGCTGTTCGATCTTTTGTGTGTGTGTTACATTTATCCCCATCCGTCAACTGGAAACTGTTCAGACGTTTTGTAAAAGAGGGCCTGTCCCTTTAAAGTGATCCATTAACTCCACGAGATTTTTTCCAAAAGTTACATTTGAGACTTCAATCATATACCAATATCATCGTAAGACGCTTCTCAACAATGCGTGAAAGTTACATTTGAGACTTCAATCATATACCAATATCATCGTAAGACGCTTCTGAACAATGCGTGAAAGTTACATTTGAGACTTCAATCATATACCAATATCATCGTAAGACGCTTCTGAACAATGCGTGAAAGTTACATTTGAGACTTCAATCATATACCAATATCATCGTAAGACGCTTCTGAACAATGCGTGACAGTTACATTTGAGACTTCAATCATATACCAATATCATCGTAAGACGCTTCTCAACAATGCGTGAAAGTTTAATAGACAAGGAAAACTGTTTACTTAGTGAAACAAATGCAAATTGATGTCCTATTTAATCTTGATCGCCGGCGCAAAGTAGCCAAATTCGGATACTATGACTACAACCAGAATGCGTTCAGGAGCGCTTTGCAATTCAACCTTAGATATCGCCATAACTAGGGAGACATTTGGAAAATCAAATCCTACTCATTTTTCTAATAATGTTTACCATAAAGCTAAACAAACAAGGTGCAAGATCTCCACATGATTTTGGTTCGATATAATAGTCGTTAAGTTTAATAACGAATCACTTCTTGAGATAAGCCTGAAAAGGGGTACCATGTTTGTAATAAATGGAATATATTGTTCATTATAAGAATATAGGTTTGTATGGAATTTGGCAACGTGATAATGTTTGCCACTTACGGCAAACCTCTTAAAATATATATGGTTGTTATTAGATAGAAGAACAAAAAAGTTTGCATCTAATTTGACATATATAATGTAAGTATAAAACACCCCGTATGCATCAGCGTATGATTCATATGCCTAAACCTCTAGGGCCATCTACAAGTACTTTTACCATGTTTACGTGCATGCGATGTATCGAGAACACGATATTATGCCAACCTCATATTAAAGGGATGTAGTAACTTTGTTGATATGTGCAAAAAGTGATAAATGGTTGGTACAATGTATATTGTTGTTATCTGATATGTCCACAGGGTACTGTGTGAAAATGTCAAGTCAAATGGACGTTAAATGGCCGAGTAATGAGCAAAAATGCAAAGTGATATTCACAAACTCATTGCACTCACTTTGTACACGGTTTTCGCGATCCGTTAGATTATTTAACATCTGAAAACTTCAATCGTAAATATCTTTTTAACGAAAGGGAAATTTGAAAAACCGAAACCTGTCCCATGATTTTATTGTTAATACGAATACAACAAGGTATGAGGTAACCGTTAGATTTGCAATTGGATTTTGAGGATTTGGACAATGTTACTAAGTCCCTTTAAAGGGATCAGGTAACTTTGTTGACATGTGTATAACGTGATGAATGGTTGATACAATGTATATTGTTGTTATCCGATATGTCCACTGGGTATTGTGTGAAAATGTCGCTAAGTTACATGGACGTTATATGGCCAAGTAATGAGCAAAAATGCAGTTAAGTGATATTCACTAACTCATTGCACTGACTCTGAACACGGTTATGACTATCCAGTGGATAGTTTAACATCTGAACACTTCAATCGTATATATCATTTAAACGAAAGGGCAATTCTGAAAAGCGAAACCTGTTCCATGCTTCTATTGTGAATACGGATACAACAAGGTATATATGAGGGAACCGCTAGAATTTCAATTGGATTTGGACAATGTTACATTGTCAAAATCATCAAAATCCAATTGGAAATCTAGAGATTCCCTCATACCTTGTTGTATTTGTATTAACAATAGAATGATAGAAGCATGGGACAGGTTTCCTTTTTTTAGAATTTCCCTTTCGTTAAAAAGATATTGAGTGTTCAGATGTACTATCCACTGGATAATGGTAACAGTGTACAAAGTCACTGTAATAAATTAGTGAATATCACTTTGCATTTTTGCAAATTGTTCTCACAATACCCTGTGGACATACTAGATAACAACAATATAGATTGTATCAACCATTTATCACAGTCTTGCACATGTCAACAAAGTTACTAGATCCCTGTAGATAGTGTAACTTTGTTGACATGTGCGAAAAACGACGTGATCAGATATGTCCAATGAGCGATGTGTAAAAATAAATGTATAGTGTGACCGAGTCATAACGAGGGAAAATGCGAAGTGACATTTACAACTAATTGCACTTATTACTTTGTACAAAGATTTAAACAAAATAAAAAATCTGCCAGGGAGATGTTCAAATCCGAGTTGGTCTATCATAAATATCTTTATAATAACAACAGATAATTTGGGAAAAAAACTAAACCTGTTTCATGCTTTTGTAATCACTTAATTTATGTATCGATATATAAAACAACAATATAATTCACTGTCATTCGTTAGTATTCATGGCTAATTCGTGATACTTTATATGTGTTTATGATTATTTCTCTAATTATTGTATATATATTAACGTTTCTTTACATTTGAATTCATTAATGTTATGTTTATGTTTGTAAATACTGTTGTAAATGACACTGCAATTCAGCTCGTAGCTGTGAATGTGACATTTTGTTGAATAAAATACCATTATTATTAGATATGCTTCCAATGGTAATTCGAATAAAACGAGGCATGTGAGCACCGATGGAGTAAGTTCTAAGTAAGTTGTGTGGATGTTGACACCTTGGTACTTTAAAGGGACAGGCCCTCTTTTACAAAACGTCTGAACAATTTCCAGTTGACGGATGGGGATGAATGTAACACACACAACAAAATCAGATCGAACAACCCTGTAATTTGGATTCTACGAATGAAAAACGAATGCGTCCCTCCATCAAACTATATATCGGTCAATAAAGGAGTTTAACTGATTTAGCATAATATTACAACATTATTGTACTTATTCTTGTAAAGCCCTAATTTGTTCAGGCATGCTATTAAATGACATTTTCTTTCATATAAGACAACAACCTCGCAACTTTTGAAATTTGGCTTGCAAAGTAGGGTCTGTCCCTTTAAGTCCCTTTAAGTTAGCATGTTGTCTAGATGCAGGGTTAGCTGTGCAGTGCAACAATAATGTTCTTGACTGACATACAAATCATGACATATGTCCCAGGTGAGCCTATGACCTTTAGAAAGTGTGTAATCATGACTGATGAGTGTATTCAGGGTTAGCCTTTACTCAAGGCTCTGTGCATGGGGCTGCTACGATATTGCAAGGTAGCTGCTAATTGTAGTTTCGTTGGAATGTGCCACTAAACTCCAGTCTCAAGGACCCCGTTGCAGAAAGAGACAAAAATCGATTGTAAGTTACAATTCATTGCATAACTATAAGTCGGATCATGGTTCTAAATGAGCAAATCTGATTGGTTGAGACGCGCAAATGTTCTGACTTTAATACAGTTAATTGTAACTTACACTCTCTTTCTACTTTCTACTTACTAGCACACTTGGACTAACCCCCCCCCCCCCCCCCCCTCATGGTTGTGTGACACAGAGCGCGAGAGCCTTGACAAAAGGCTAATTCAGGGTCATAGCAGACATAAATATTAAAAATTTGATGAACGCCCCGATAAATAATAACAACGACAACAACAACAAAAACAGCAAGAACAACAACAACAGACGAATGGAGCAACACAGAAGTGTGTGTGTGTGTGGGGGGGGGGGGGGGGGAGGGGCTCACATTGAGAGGGATATCCTGCATGGACCACACAATTTAAATGTAACATGTGCAACCCCCCCCCCCCCCCTCCCCCACCCACCGCTACCATTTGACAGCGACATATGGTTACAGCCCCAGATGCCTAGTTTGCCAGAAGGCATAGATACTCTAGCCAATGCCAGACTTTCTGCCATTTAATATGGATTTCAGACAGAACTACACATTTGGTGGGTTTCTTCCGGCCAGGCAATATGACGGGGGCATTTGTGGGGACAGGCAATTCGTACAAAGGGAATTCCCCTTGCCTCTTCATCATGCAGGTACACCACGTGTAGATGTCTGTAACCGTGGAAACATGTCCGTTTTTGCCGAAAATCAGGGCTTGTCAGATTATGGCGGTCCGGTCGATTATTATTTGGCAAAATATAAAATATGTGACAAAAGGTGCGTTGTCCATGCCCAGGGGCAGTGCCAAATAACAATTCCCATAACGGGTAGCATTGCACCCCCTCCCCCCTCCCCCTCCCCCGCTCCCTCGCATCCTCCCTCTATTATTATGAACTTCATTGAGCCATAATCGTGTGAGCCCCTAGAATAGGTAGCCTGGTTAGAATACTCCCCATGGTGTTGGAAAGGAGTACTTAAATGCACGTTGACTCTATGGCAGGCCAGCTTGTTGGACTTAATAATTATGGAAAGCCATTAGTTTATATGTTGTTGTACACTTGTCAAACGAGTTCTTCAAACAGGCCTACAATTTTGATTTTAAAAATGTTCTTTTATCAGAGCGACTTCAAGTTAATGATGTGAAATTGTGTGGACAGTTTACAAAATTATTCGCATTTGGGCTCTTGCCTATGTTTAGTTCCGAAGCTACAAATTGTTAAAGTCCAAAACCCCGTCTTAACTGGGAGAAATAGACCTTACCTCGATGTCACCCGAGCGAAATCTGGATATAGTAGTTAAATTCGACTTGGGATATTTGTGAAACACCCCCTTTGGCGGTTCATACAAGATAATACAGCGGGCTGAGAGGTCCTTACCTTGGGTGCCATCAACAGTTGCTCCGTGACGTGCCAGGGATGATGTCATCACAATACGATGTCCTTAAAGGATTATGTAGGATTTCATCTGCATTATTGATCGTCTGGAGCATTGTCATTCAAATGAGGTATTAAAAAGTAAGTTCTATATACCTCCAAGACATTTGGTCCTTCTGTAAGCGCATTTTGAGTTGTTGAGTCATGATGGCCCGTATTCACAAAGGAGGTTTGTACAAACCCCGGTTCAAACCGCGGTTTACATCTATGGAATGCCAATTGTAAACTGATGGAGAGAGAATGTAAATTCCTTACTTGTTAATGTTGATGGTACACATTCTCTCTCCATCAATTTACAATTGGCATTCCATAGATGTTAACCGCGGTTTGAACCGGGGTTTGTACAAACCTCCTTTGTGAATACGGGCCTTTGAGTTTAGGTGAAATTTGAAAACCCATATGAAAGATTCGAACACATAATTGGGACAGATTTACACCGAGCCCCCCTTTTTGTACATGTTCAACAAGGGAGGAAGAAAAAAAGGTGAATACGATGAGTGCTTGTATGGTATAACAGACATTTTCTATTAATATACCCAAGCATCTTGTGTGACAAGTAAGCTCAACCATTTTAAAGGGACTTGTACATTGTCCAAATCCTCAAAATAAAATTTTCATTCTAGCGGTTCCCTCGTACCTTGTTGTATTCGTATTAACAATAAAATCATGGGACAGGTTTCGGTTTTTCAAATTTCCCTTTCGTTACAAAGAAATGTACGATCGAAGTATTCAGATAAGAAAAACTCTCCCGGAGTTTTTCTTACCGTGTACAAAGTGAGTGCAGTGAGTTAGTGATTATCACTTTGCATTTTTGCTCATAACTTGGCCATGCAATGTCCATTTGACTTGAAATGTTCACATAATACCCTGTGGACATATGAGATAACAACAATATACATTGCATCAACCATTCATCACTTTTTGCACATGTCAACAAAGTTACTAGATCCCTTTAACGTTTGATGTGGGGCTCACGGATAATTTAAGAGCATACTTCATGTCACTAATAATGGAAATAATCTATATTTTTGAGACAACTGTTGTCTCTTTTTTTTGGGGGGGGGGGGGGGGGGGAGGGGGCAACTCTATAGCATGTTTCTCAACAATCCGCCCTAAAAACTGACGTTGCAACGGACTCGATTATCTGATTAGAAAAAGGGGTAATGCAACCACTGATATAGCAGTCACGGCCATACCGTTTTTGCCGAGTCCGCTGCGAAATCATTTGAGCGCGTATGTTGGGGATGTCATAAGAGGATATTTTGGTTAATTATTGTGTTTTGTAAGGAGAGGGAAGGGCCTTGTCATTGAGATGCTATAAAGTTCCGCTAATTTGCTCTTCAAAGTGCGTTTGAAATTCCTTGTCTGAACATGCATAATTACACTTGATTATCAGTTTGACATTGATGCAATTTCATCTAATTATGCAGGCCTGTAATTATCTAAGCACTCATTAACACACTAATGAGGTTTAAGAACTTAGCCTAATACTAGTACATCCTTGCCCTATAAATTGATGTTATCTCTGGCAAGCGTGGGGGGCCTTCAAATACTAAGGTTATTTCAACGGTCAGGGGCAGAGCGGAAGTAGTTTAATATGCAACCATGGTCAACTTACAAGGTAAAGGAGGTACTGATATGGGTTCAAAGATCTTAAGTTGATCTTAACTCTAAGTTGGACTTAAATATTATGGAAAGCCATTAGTTTCTTTGAAACATTTTTGTAAAAGGTATTTTGAAAAGCATATAATGTTGATTCAAATCATATATATTTTATATTATCAAAGAGATTTCATGTTCTTGATGTAACATTTATGAAAAGTCTAAAATACTTGCATTTTTGCTTTTGAATATATTTTATTCCAAGGCTACAAATGGCTTACCATACTTTTTAAGTCCAACTAAAAGTTAAGTTCAACTTAACCCGTTTGCTTACGGGAACCGAGTGGACTATGTACAAAGTCTATGGGGATTCCAGAATCTCAAAGGCGAGGGGTTAAGATCTTTGTGAAACACCCCCTGGAAGTGAATGGACTGTAGCCTAGGAACCGGAGGTGAAGGGGGTTTGAAGGCAGGGACCATCACTCCTCTTAAAGGGATCTAGTACCATTGTCAACATCCACAAAAGATAGAACAACAGATTGCAGTTCTCACATGCCTATATATATAGAAGCATGGAATAGGCTTCAGTTTTCCGAATTTCTGTCAGTATTTATGATTGAAGTGTTCGGATTTGAAAGTCTATCTGGGAGTTTTTCAACTGTGTACAAAGTTAGTGCAATGCGGAGTTAGCAAATATCACTTTGAATTTGTATTAATTACTCGGTAACATGACATTTCACACATCATTGATCAGATCAGATATATACACACTTTATTATCAGTTTTTGCACATCTTTACAAAGTTACTATAGATCCTTTCAAATATGATATCATGTTTGTTTATTTTTTTCTTCAACGCAGAATGAGGGGGCCCAGTATCGGTACGGGGTCAAGAAAGTTCGCATGTACCATGAACATGATGAAGCTCATTGCATGTACGATGCTCCCATCCAACCCCCTGTTGACCTAGTCACACTATATCGTATCTCCATCCGTTTCCTATCCGTTTGACATCCAGAAGGTACTAGCAGGATACGAAATGATGCCAACCAAGTTTAGAATGGACTAGTAGGATACTTTTAATTCTGCTCCGTTTCGCGTGAAACGAAACGTCATAGAACTTCAAAACTTGCTAGATACTGGCCGTCGTTCGCCACATTGTGGTCGCATAAAAAACGGAAGGAGAAATGGTGCAGTGGGACTAGGCCATCGGCCACTGACTAGATGGGAAGCACACCTTCATGTTGTATCTTCCCCCTAACTAACAGGGTATTACTAATCATGAATTGCCGTCGAAACCTGTCAACAGTCATTCAGTATGGAACATGTAATGACTGTTCGTGGATATCAGCGACACATTTTGAGGAGGCCGTAGGTCATTGCAATCATATTGTGCCTCTAGTGATACAAGAGCATACATAATGTGCGTGTCTTACCAACGAGTGCCAAACCCTTCAACTTAAAGGGATCTAGTCACATTATCAAAATCCACAAAACTTACTCAGAAGTGTAGTGGTTCTCTCATACATTGATGCATTCGTATCACCAATAAAAGCGTTGAACAGGTTTTTGTTTATCGAATGTCCCTCTCGTTAAAAAAGATATTTACGACTTTGGTCTTTGATTATCCACTGGAAAGTTTATGACTGTGTACAAAGCCAGTGCAATGAGTCTGCGAACATCACTTTGCATTTTCGCTCATTAATTGGCCATATAACATCCATTTCACGTTAAATGTTCACACAATACTCAGTGGACATATCAGATGACATAAATGCAAATTGACAACCATTCATCACTTTTTGCACATGTCAACAAAGTTACTAGATCCCTTTAAAATAGCATACCTTCACAGATTTACCAATTACCTACGGGGGTCTACATCTAGGTACGTGTATTGTGTATGCTGAACCCAGCCACCTTCCAGGGGTAGAGCTAGCACCTAAACAAAAATGGGTGAAGATTATTAAAGGCATCTATGTTGCCACATGTAACCTTGCGATGTCATATGAACGAATAATGAGCGAAAATACAACTGCAAAGTGGTATTCGCCAACTCATGGCATTGAAATTGTACCCAGTTGAAGTCTCCAATAGAGACTTTAAATTTCGAGCACGTCAATAATGCTCATACATCATTTCTTACATATTCAAAGTTATTTGGTAAACAAAAACCTGGCCCATGCTTCTATTAGTAATACGATAACTAAGGTATGTTCAAAGTTTGTGTAGATTGTGACAATGCTACTTGATCCATTTCAAGCCAAATAACAATACTGGGAAACGCCCAACATAATGCAAATATAACAAATATGCTTTCATCACCTACCACGTGAAAGAATATATCATAACTTAGATGATAATGTAACAATTTGGAAAAAAAACTGCTTTGAAATTGACTAATTGAGCATTTATTGGTTCCAAAATACAACGATCGTTGACAAAGTTCAATTTAACCGCGACGCGGAACCGCGTATACGCTACGTGCAAAAGACTACGCTAGCTCACTCACGGTACATATGCGGGCTTGTCGATATCTCCAGCCCAGCGCTAGCGGCGCGGACAGGTGCGAACGGGCGGTGGATTTAGGCCAAATTTCACTGGCTTGCATTGCACATGTTGGATTTCTTCAGATATTTGTGCATTTAACAATACTTAGGTTCGGATTTTACCACACAAGCCCTTTTTTGTAATACTTATTAAACTATATTGATCAATTAGTTTGGCCAATATAGATGTTTTTTGTAACTTTCCCAATACTGTTATTTGGCTTTATCCCTTATAAGTATAGTTTATAAGTGTCACATGCAATCAGACGGCTTGTTTAAAAAGTTCGACACCCTTCCAAAGGGCATGGTCGACGTGCGCATATGGTTCTTGTTACATCGAGTCATGCACGTTGAATCATGAATGTATAGTTTATTTGTTTTTTTGTCATCTAACAACTGAAATATTATGAAAATGAAAAAGAAGAAGTTCGTAAGCAGACTTAATTGATTCCGACAGTATATACATGTATAAAGTAAGAGCAGTGGCGTAGTCAGGAATTCTAGAAGGGGGGGTGGCTCCAACCTCCGAGAGTGTAATCGCAAGCCGCTCCGGATGGGGTCCAGGGGGCGGAGCCCCCGCCCTGCCGGAAAGAACACACTCATCCACAGTGTGAACACAGTGTGAACACACTGTGTTTCACAGTGTAGACCACAATGTTAAATTCGAGCGTGTCCGTGCACAGTGTGTTCACCGTGTGAGTTGGCTTTCACACTGTGAAGCCGCTCGGATTTAACATTGTGGTCCATACTGTGAAACACAGTGTGTTCACACTGTGTTCACACTGTGGATGAGTGTGTTCTTTCCGGCAGGGCGGAAGCTGGAGGATTGTAACTATTCAAAGTTCCAAAATCAAAACTGCCGATAAACAAGCAAGCAACAACAAAAAGCGACAACAACAAAAATAACGTGTGGGGGGGGGGGGGGGGGGGGACTCGGACCCAGGTGCCCCCCCCCCCCCTTTCACTACGCCACTTAGTAAGAGGTACTGTAGGCTTGGTTCGAATTTGGTTTAGTTACCATGGATACAGATGATTATGCATGCCTCATGGCAAAAGGTTTTGATTCTTTCGTCATGTTCCTTCAAGTTCCATGACAGACATGAACTGGAGATTATTATAACGATGACCTCGGAAGACACATTGTAATAGCTAAACCGAGATTAGAAATAAACATGCCCGCGGAAAATGAACTGTATAGAATCAACGTCAGATGCGAACACGATTTATAACAAAAATGTTACATTTTTGTTGGAAATGTTCCAATATATTTTGTATTGATGTAGAAAAAAACCTCAAAACACTTGCTTACACTTTTACAAAAAATTTCAAAAGAGTTTTTAAAATATTGTTTGATGATCTCTCTATATTAATCATTATTTCAACAAAACATCACATACATAATTTTGTATGAAAAATGGTTGAAACCAATGCTTTTTTTTAGAGAGCGCTCTCTTGTGTTTTAATGGCTCTTTTTTATGATAAAAGGCTTTTTACTTTATACACCGGAGCGGTTAATACACCGACAAATACGGTAGTCGTTTGTAATTTCTATACCTTTCGAGCGTGGTGGAGTTATAACTTTTAGTTTGAAATGTTATTGTGCAGGTTTTGGTTACTAAAGCTAAGCCTTACCAAAACTGTACTACCGCTTTAATCTTCACAACAAAAGTAAAAGGCAAACAACAAAATCTTGTGAAAATGTGAATAAAAACGTCGTTATTTGCGAGGAATTTGTTTTTGTATACGTTATGAAATTATATGCATATAAGCATTTATGATTGTTTTCTTTGTGAATTCAAATACCACCTTTAATCAAGTTATTAATATGTGTTTAGTGTGCAAACCTATTGTATATCCTGGGGCCCGTTGCAGAAAGAGTAGCGACTATCAATTGTAAGGCTGCAACTATACTTGCAAGTCAGATCATGTGACGTAAATGCGTTAATCTGATTGGTTTAAATGTAATATTATTTTCCTGATTTGCAATTTATAATCACAACTTTACAATCGATTGCAACTCTTTCTGCAACGGGGCCTGGCCAACTGTTCATGCATCTAAAAAGTAATTGAACAATTGAGACGAATCCCCCCTGACGGCCCGACATGAGTTGCCAGCTGGCGCTGTTATATGTCTTGAAGGTGCGATGAGTCGATGGCAGGTGACAAATAGGGACACTGTTCGGATCATACATCCACTTTTCCCTTATATTACCTACCTTGTAAAACTGAGAAATTGTAGACATTTTATTGTATTGGTATACAAGGAAAATCATGATCATACAACAGGCCTGGGACATTCGTCATTTTTGTATAATTTCAACATAATATTATTTACGTCTTCTTATACATTCATATACATATTTATATGTCCCCACCACCCTGTATACAATCATGTTATACCATTGCCACTAAAGTATGTATCTAGTTTGTCTCACGAAAATAAATATTTACTATAAAATGAGTATGTCCTCGACCCGGTTAATTTGTAAAGAGAGAACGAATCAACAAATCATCAAACTCTCAAAGAAGCGATTTGTCAGATGAGCACAAGAACAAAGATATCAGTTATGTTGACATGATTGGAAGGACAATGATATAACCTTGTTTTTAATTGGTACATGGAATAATAGCGCAGTACTAAAAGTTATCATTGAAGAAAAAATGCTGGTATAATTATCGTAAAGCAATCATATAAGGCCGAGGAACGCACTTCAATGGGATAGGATTACTCTCCTGTCAGGTGACCGAACTTGAGAAATAGCCATTATAGAAAGCACGTCTGTAAAATAATAAGATTTTGAAGGCAGTTGGAACATGTTTCGCTTTTCCCTTTTTACATTATGTATTGTTCCATTGAAGGCTCGCTTTTTCTTTAGAAAACTGTATTATGTTACGCCCCGAAAATGAGTTTAAATTTCGATGAAGTATTACATATACTTTTGCTCTTACTCTCGTCTACATCTGTCTGTCTGTCTGTATGCATGTATGTATGTATGTCTGTCTGTCTGTCTGTATGTCTATCTGTCTGTCTGCATGTATGTATGTATGTCTGTCTGTCTGTCTTTCTGTCTGTCTGTCTGTATGCATGTATATATGTATGTCTGTCTGTCTGTCTTTCTGTCTGTCTGTCTGTATGCATGTATGTATGTATGTCTGTCTGTCTGTCTTTCTGTCTGTCTGTCTGTATGCATGTATGTATGTATGTCTGTCTGTCTGTCTGTATGTCTGTCTGTCTGCATGCATGTCTTTCTGTCTGTCTGTATGCATGTATGTATGTATGTCTGTCTGTCTGTCTGTATGTCTGTCTGTCTGCATGCATGTCTATCAGTCTGTCTTTCTGTCTGTCTGTCTGTCTGTATGCATGTATGTATGTATGTATGTATGTCTGTCTGTCTGTATGTCTGTCTGTCTGCATGCATGTCTATCCGTCTGTCTGAATTTCTGTATGTATGTATGTATGTATGTCTTTCTATTTGTATGTATGTCTGTCTGTCTGTTTGTATGTCTGTCTGTCTGTCTGTATATGTATGTATGTATGTATGTATGTTTGTCTGTCTGTTGTCTGTCTGTCTGTCTGTCTGTATGTCTGTATGTTTGTCTGTCTTTCTGTCTGTCTGCCTGTCTGACTGTCTGTATGTATGTTTACTTTATACCTTTAACGGGCAGAGACATCTCAGAACTATGTCACTCTGGACATGTTTTCGATCACACCACATGCCCTGTACAGTCCAGTGTAAACGCTGCAAAAAAAAAGTAGTATAAAACACCCTCATCTTTCTTGAATCAAGGCTACAAACGTCCTCAAAACCATCAATTGCTGGAAAGTGATGGGGAAGATACGTTTAACGAGTCGAACAGTAAATGGATATCCACTGATGTGACCGGCATCTGTTGATGTGATATCAAATGACAATTGAATTTTCAAATTTCCGCGTAAAATGTTCTATAAATGTATATAGCTACGGTCCTAAAAAAAAGTAGAGCCCAGTTTCGTGCATTCAAAACGTGTCAATGACTTGGTAACGTCACTCTCAATAAAGCTCTTCTGCTCGTAACTAAGGGGTAGCACCCCCCCCCCCCCCCCACACACACACACACCCCATGTCTCCCCTCCCCGCGCCATGTCATGCCTCTCTCTATCCATTTAATTTCCGCGAAACTTTATTCAGTACTGGCCTGTTCGGGCAAGTGAGATCATGCATTTTCAGATTGTATTTGCCCTAACAGAAAATGTACTTGCCCGCGTTCTTCTAGATGAGATTATTTACACGTAGGAAATAACATTTGTCTCTCGTAGTTAAACACACTATACTACTCAGTTTCCCAATCGGGCAGCTAAAGTATACAATTGTACTTGCCCGATATCAATTTTGACTTGCCCCGGGCAATAGGGCAAGAGCGAGTATCGAGCCCTGAATTGATATAATTATACTTATTCAAACCAGAGTTACCTAGTTGGGTTAACGCTGTCATCCACACCGCCCCCCCCCCCGCTCCCCCCCCCCCCCCATTCTGATGTGAAATTATGCCCCCACCCTTTATCTGCCACGGTCGAATTTGAACCTGGCAACTCCAATAAACTGTCTATGCATTATTACGTCCAGCGTAAATTGAAATCTGAACGATTTGCCATTACGTATATACTTTAAACACGTTTTATACAACATATGCCATATCCATTTTAGTTCTTTCGTATATATATATATATACGTCACAAAGTTTGTCGGCGACATCGAGGGGTTGTATAGCCAACTATTGCCTACAGGTCATCGACCTCGCCTGGAAATGTGTTAGATACATTTTCTATCTATAATATCAGTTATATATTATTATTTTGATTTCGACCTGCATTATTATATATTTCCTTTCTCAACCTGGGTAAACATTAATTACGGCTTCTGCTCTTCGTAGTTAGCCCAACATTCTCTACCGATAAAGTGTGCTATTTACTTCAATCTTGTGTAAACAAGTTCTGACAAATATTGATGGGGTTCCTGAATTGTATCTGTTGATGTTTGCTTATTATTATTGGAGAATGGACGCAATTGAAAGGGAATGAAAACGAATACAAAAATTATGGGGTTTTCTATGCCCTGTCAACGCCCCCCCCCCCCCCCCCTTTCACCATCACACGTTTGTCCCATGTTCACTTCTAGACCGTGAACGTCATTGTAATGACGTCCACCCGTTAAAGGGGTATACAGTTTTGGTAAGGCTAAGCTTTAGTAACCAAAACCTGCACAATAACATTACAAACTAATAGTTATAACTCCACAATGCTCGAAAGGTATAGAAAATTACAAACGACTAATTAATAAGCCTGTTATCATTAAAAAGCCATTAAAACACAAGCGGGCGCTCTCTAAATAAGCATTGGTTTCAACCATTTTGTATACAAAATTATGTATGTGATATTTTGTTGAAATAATGAGTAGATAGAGAGATCATCAACAACTATTTAAAAAGTTCTTTTGACAATTTTTGAAAAAGTGTCGGCATTTTTAAAATATCTTTACAAATCATCGAATAAATCTGGGCCCCAGATTTATTACGATCGGATATATTTATTGATATTTCAACCGTTTCTGAACCGATTTCGATCAAATAAAGTTTATTCTGCCATTATAATTGTATGCTCTTTCAAATTTTACACTCAGTTTTTCATTACCTCACAAAAAAATTATTTTGTGCAGCGCCCTCTTTACCAAAACTGAACTACCCCTTTAAGCCCGGCGCAGACAGAAACCGACCCGACTGAAAGCCACAGTCGGTCCGATTCAGTCGCGGACAATTCCACATATTGAATCGTGCCCGATTGGCATCATATTGGTAACATCAGCGTCGTGAGGCAATGCACACAGAGCCGATCCGACTGAAAACCAGTCGGATCGGGTCGAGTCGGCTATGTCTGCGCCGGGCTTTATTCACTTCCCAACTGCCCGCCATCAATGTTTTAATTGTATACTTTTATTTATTCTGAAAGGGGTTTCAGACAAGTGGCTTAATTATTGCACATGTGTTTGGTTTTCTTTCTATATTTTAGTCGTACCAAAAATGGTTTCAAATGGTTTAAGATCAAAATGGTTTAAGATCAATTTAAAAACACACTTATTTTTTAAATAATAGTTAATATGCTTTTTTTGTTTTTGTTACATTGTCACGTGTGTTAGCATTCGTTCTTCCTCTCTGTCTCTTATCTATCTCTGTATTCATCCTATCCCCTTATAATACGTTTCCTTCTTGATATGCGCATATAGACCCAAACTTTGGTGTGATATGCGCTATAAAAGAACTGTTTATTATTATTATTAGTATGGTCTATGTAGTATGTAGTAGTACTAGTAGTAGTAGCAGTGGAATGTAAATACTTCTCATTTACTTCGTCTGTTTTGACCAGCCCTTTTTCCAAGAAATGTAGCACTTCGTTATTTTGTTTTTCTTCTTCTAGACCTCTAAATTTAGAATAAAAAGGTCGCTAGTAATCACTTTACCCTAATTTTCAAATTGGTTCTTAAACGGTCATGTCAAAAGTAATTTGAAACGCTAATTGTATCCAAGGACGGAGTATTCTATGTGCGTGGGCGAAGATGGGGGTATACAATATAATTATAAACTCTTCAAAAAATGTTTGGAAAGTTTTTTGAGCCACCTATTTCTCATTTATTTGAGACATGTTTGTATCCTTGTATGCATCAGTGGATTAGCTAATTTCCTCATGTCTAAAATGACACCACTTTTGTAACTATCACTTGCTTCATGGCTGAGTACCTCGCCTTTGTTTAAAGGTGGGTCTCAAACAGAATGTTCCAAATTGACCAGTATCTGTGAAGTTTCTAATGCAGTAAACAACTCGTTCATTCATTTATTCATTCATTTGTTCATTGATTAATCTTATAGCAATAGAGAAAGATACATTTGTTTATAGTCTAAACTGGCTAGGGAAATATCTTGTCGAATTCAAGCAACGTTTGTATTTTTTGTAGTACAAATGCTTTTTTGAATATTTCGCAAACAATTTAGTGAATAATATGTATGCATCAGTTTATAGTACGTGTCGTTCTAGTATTTTAGTATTCAATAAGTAAATTGCGTAATATAATCTGCCATAATTATAGTCAATTTAAATTGGGATTTTTCTTTTTTTCTATAGCATTGGTTGTAAATATATCAAGTAGAGTATTGACAGTATAGTTTTCCGAACAGTTTAATTGCTATAAGTAAACGCATGGTAAATATAGTTGTGTGTTTTTTAAAGCGCCTGTAGATGATGTTCATAATGTATTAGGCGCTTTAGAAATCAAATAGACATCATTAAATGTATATATAACTGCATGATTACATTATTTTACATAGATTATTACCAACACTGACAGTATTGTAGTCAATGAAAGTTAAGCTTACTATTTGTATCAATGTACATCAGATAAAGCAGTGTAAGACGATTTATAATGTTTGCTAACTTATTGAAAGATGACTTGAAACACAATTATTATCATGGTTATAGAGATGCGTCGTTAACTCTTAGATAGTGATGATAAGCGATTTTAATCATAATCACAATCTTACCAACAGCTATACAAATTTGTTAGTTATGCTGCCAGTGGATATATAGTAATAGTAGCATATAACTGTTATTAGAATGAAGAGCCTAATTCAAAAGGACGCTAAATTCACCTTTCAACTTTAGAGAAAAGATGGGTTTCTTTGTCCGACGTTGCATGTACACATGCCTTTGCGGGTATGAAAGTGGAACATTCACTTATATTGCGTTTTTAATTACGTAATTCATCCTAAATTTGGGATTTCTAACAAACTATGTAACGTAGCTTTTGTTTTATTGTATTTATATCGTTAACTAATTTTTGTTTGTGGAAAGTGAATCTAGCGCCTTTTGGAACTAAGCTCTTTAATTATTGATAACAAAGATAAAGCAACCAGGTTCTCTGTCCAGGGTAGCCTATTTGGAAGGCCTATTTTGATCCCGTTTCCCCATTTGGGACCTATAGCTTGCGTCAATTGTAATAATTATGTATAATGCGACATTTAAAGCCAAATAACAGTATTGGGAAACGCCCCACACACAAACAATGAAAGATATGCTTTCATCACCTACCACGTAGGTGTAAATGTAAAGATTTGGACAAAATCTGCTTTGAAATTGACTAATTGAGCATTAAAACGTTCGAAATAAAAACGACCTATGATAAGATCGATTCAACATCGATACGCTGCGTGCAAAAGATTATGCTAGCGCACGTGTTCACGGTATGCGGGCTTGTCGATATCTCCAGCCCAGCGCTAGCGGCGCGGACAGGTGCGAACGGGCGATGAATTTAGGCCAAATTTCACTGGCGTGCATTGAATTTCCTCCGATATTTCTACATTTAACAATAGTAAGGTTCGGATTTTACCACACAGGCCTTTTTTTAAATACTAATCTAACACTATTGATCAATTAGTTTGGCCAATATAGATAAGTTTTCGGTAACTTTCCCAATACTGTTATTTGGCTTTAAAAGAAGGGAAATCGAAGTGGCGCGATTATAATGATAATTCTACTTGGATCATTTCCGGCTGATTTTAAGGATGGTTTCTTTCATTTAGCATGTTTAAAGGATCAAAATACTGATAACCTTTAGCAAGCGTACACTATAGAAAACATCATTTTAGACCTTATCTGAGAAAATTGGGACTATAGATGTTCACCTTTTTGTGAGAGTATAATTATTGACCGATATTATTATTACCGTATTGTGTTTATATAATTGTATTTATTTTTTTATTTTTATCTAGAGGGGGGGGTTTACGGTCCATTTAGACGACGTTTTCCTTTTAATTATGATTACAGTGTAGCAAAGGCAGGCCAAATATGTTTGTTAAGCACAATCCACATCCAAGTGACTCATCGGAGTTGAGCTAAAACTATACGAATTTCTTGAAACTTTGTAAGTCGTGCAAGAGGATAGAAATAATCCATGATACATAATTTAGATTCGAAAATAAAGGAAATGAAGGTCGGATTATCACACTGTACAAAGCACTTTGTTTGTCTTGTATCATTTTAATCTCTTTGCACTTGACATTTCAAACATGATGGTGATCACGCAACTGTTATAATATGCAACCTGTTATAACTGTTATAATATGCAGCTTTCCTTCATTATGTCTGTTCTTTACGTGATTGGTATTTCAATAATCAATAACTAATTTTCTTCTCCATTAGCGTAATTTAACAACGTCTTCACATCAACGTGTAGACTAGCTGAAGGTGTCATTATTAATCAAAGTCGAACCGTCGGTTGATTTTTTGTTTGTTTAGTTTTCCCCCCTTTTGAGTCTTTATCCTGGGGGATTATTATATATAGGTCCTTAATAAAGCGAGATTACGTTATTCGTAAATGAACGGTACAATTACTTAATGACGGAAAGTATTAAAACGGCGTTTAATATTGTATTAATAAAGAGAAAAGTGCAGGCGAGGTTCTCATGATTATGATACCGTACAGAGCAAACAACAAGAAACCAAAAAGATTTAATATCCATGTACCAGGTGATTGTTATATACTAGGTTTTTAACGAAGCGATATTACAGTCCTGACAGAGATATTAAATGAACAGTAAATGACCCATGTGTGCTAATCAAAACACGTCCTGCTGTTAAAGTGTCAAGCGTGGGCATGCTACACCGCGGATCGCCATTTTGAATTTGGCTAGTTTGCGCGCAATGTACAACACTGAGTCAGAGTGCATTATGCACCGTGCGCAGTGCGTTCGCAAGCGTGGGCGCGCCGGCATGCTACTCCGCGGATCGCCATTTTGAACTTGGCTAGTTTGCGCGCACTGTACAACACTGAGTCAGCGTGCCGTGCGCAGTGCGTTCGCAAGATGGAACCGCGCGTAATGATTCACGGATCCGAACTACCTTTAAAATAATTATTGCAAAATAAAGTGAAGGGGATTTTGTCTTCATATGATATTATATCGCATTATGAATAGTAATACAACTTTAATGGGTCCAACCGAACTCATGTACCAGATGTGTTGTTATTGATTTATAATTAAATTGAACACAATAACGTCAGACACTAGTGTACGCCGCCACATACTAATAATGAACTGCTGTTGTAGAGCGAATAAAACGCAGTTCCATTTTCTATACGAAAAAGGGAGAAACCTACCTTACTCCAACCATACCATGCATGTTCCAATGGTGTCATTAAAGCCAAATAACAGTATTGTGAAAGTTACCATGTTACCGAAAGTATCTTTATTTGCCATACTTATTGATCAGTATTGTTGAAATAGTATAATTTTTTTTTGTTTTAATCAGTTTCCTGTATAATGTTTTTTGTCATTACAAACACCTGTGGAATTTAAAGACTGTCGTGCGTCAGTGGGGATGCTATACAACGCGGGTCGCCATTTTGAGCTAGGCTAGTTTGTGCGCACCGCATAACATTGCGCCAGTGTGTATATTGATCATATAAAATTTTCGATCATATTTTCGGTCGCTATACTTCTTCAGTTGTTGTTCGATTTCACCAAATTTGAAGATTTTCCCGTAATGCTCATTGTCACTTTCATGGTCTAAAATGTGACCCAAGCGGGCGAATTCCGTTGCTATGGAACCCTTTGCCAAACCGGTTTAAATTCCACGCAGAATTTGTATATGCAAATAATACATTCTCAAGTTGAAGTATATGAAGAGCTCGCTTCCAAAAGGCGCTAAATCCACTTTTCATAAAAAATTGAGATAACGATATATCTAAAATCAAAATATAGAAAGTTCAATTTTCATATTCCCATAGGCACGTGTACAAAGTGGGACAAAGAAACCTGTTTTCCTCGGAAGTTGAAAAAGTGGATTTAGCGCCTTTTGGAAGAAATCTCTTCATATGTTGAAGTTGCACTTCAAGGTCAGAATGTTCATCACAATCTGAAAGCTTACCCGTCGTTATATTGCCTCACATAATATTCATACATAATATAATTGTCCAAACCATACCGTAATATGCTTGTTATCAAAACATGCTGATTGAAAAGCTTATCGTCAAGTCATGGGGCAGGGTCGAAGGTGCATAAATTTGAATACAATTATAATCATGATAAATGTGGTATAGTGAACTGGCCTTACGTGTACGCGATATTTCCGCCTGTATGTATGTATCCCCGCAACGGAATACAGGCAGTATGTTTAAAGAACCTAAAGAATACAACGTACTTTGACACTTATTCCATAGTTGATGACTTGAAATATAGGTCTGCCGAAAAAAAATCCATGAAAATAAACACAGTAGTGATTTCAGACTAGTTGCCAAATCTCACTTAGCAGCCAGTTTACGCCCACCCACATTTAGGGTCCGGAATCGGCAGCGTGATCGACATGTGATTGACAATTCATTGGCTTACGTCATGACGCGTCATCTACAGAATTTAGTTCATTAGTCCGTTCTTTAGATGACGTCACATTTTGGCGATTTAAAAGGGGCGTTCCCAGGACAATTAGATATTTACTAATTACCCCAACATTGATTGATTTCATGAGAAATGACTGCCAAATTCTTTTTCTTCGGGAAAAATGACATGTAGAGAGCCGAATTGTGAAAATTAGGCCATCTAGACGCTGTAGTTCCTTTAAAGAGATCTAGTAAGATTGTCCAAATCCTCAAAATCCAGTTGGAATTATAGCGGTACTCTCATACCTTGTTGTATTGATAGAAGCATTATTAATAGAAGCATTAATAGAAGCATGGGACAGGTTTCAGTTTTTCGAATCTCCTGTCGTTAAACAGATATTTACGATTGAAGTGTTCATGTTAAATTCTACTGGATAGCCGTAACCGTGTAGAAAGTCAGTGCAATCAGTTAGTGAATATCACTTTGCATTTTTGCTCATTACTCGGCCATGTAACATAACGTCCATTTAACTTGAAATTTTCACACAATTTCCAGTGGACATATATCAGATAACAACAATACACATTGTATCAACCATTCATCATTTGTTGCACATGTCAACAAAGTTACTAGATCCCTTTAAGCTTCACCTCTAGAAATAAGTGGGTTACATATCCATAAACTCTGCTAAGCTATATCTCAAGCAAAACGTTTCCTCAACTGAGAAAAAAGAACGCGATTGCAATCATTCAAATTTTCATTTTGCGTAGCGTGGTTGGGCAGAGGGCACGAGAATCTTTGGGGCAAACTATATTATGTATTTCCTTATTGTTTCAAAGATTTCCCCTAAAATGTTGATTGTTGTTTTTAAATTATTGGGGGGGGGGGCACTTTCTCCCCCCCCCCCCCCCCCCCCACCTCTCCCCTAGTTAGCCACCGGTCTCTTATGCATTTTCTCTCAACTTTTCATGTTTTCGGGAGGATGTTGGCGAGCAAAATATCGTCGCACTCTGCATGCGCGAACTTTGCGCGAACCTCCTCCCATGGGGTCGTAGGATCCATGCTCCTCCTAACTGTCTTTCGTTCAGAGGGAAATATTGTATTTGATTTCAACTTCCAGAGTCCCGCCTTTAGCCGCTATGCCTTTTCACAATCAGTTACTGAACTCATATGAACCCGGTATGATGCACTAAGGGGGAGGGGGTAATGGAAGTGTGTATTTCCCGTGACCGTCACTGTTTACCAACATTAATGTTAACGTCATTATCTGTATCATATTTATACAAATTCCCATGTGTTGCCAAGGTGCGTATGGGAGGGGAGGGGGGGGGGGGGGGGGGGGGGGGGTGGTTGTGATGCATGAGGGGGCGATTGTTACCTATGGGGTATTCTTTGTCAACAATTGACACAGATGGTGTTTTGTGAAGACCAATCTTCTACCAAAATTATTTCCACAATGAGAAGGGACTAGGGGAGGGGTTAGCTAAGCGGGGGATGGAAAGTAGTGGGCACCTGTTTACCAAAAGTTTAAGTGGATGTGAATTTAACTTCGTCAAGGAGTAAGATGGGGAGGGGGGGGGGGGGGGGGGCAAATAATAAAGATTTGGTTCCATGGATGGGAGAGTTGTTTACGAAAATAAATTTGGGGTAAAATATTATTTTTTTTTATTTTATTGTTGTTACTGTATAACTTGTTGTTTTTTCGAAAGTGATATTTGAGACTTCCAATGTACACATATCATTGTAAATTCTTCTGAACAATGTGTGAAAGTTTCATAGAATAGGAAGAATGTTCACCTATACTGAAACATTGATAATGTATGTCAGATTTTATCACCTAGTACTGCCCATTGATTTGGACTACAATCAAAAAGCCAGAATAATAAATATCTCCTTAATTAAAAAAAAACATCTGACAGATCCAAACCTATTCATTTATTCTGTTACAATAAGGCCTATCATCAAGGTACAAGACAAAATGTGAAAACTAAGATTTTGATTGAATTTGGCAAATGTATTGGATCGAAGGGAGTGATAGATGTCCCTGTATTTACATCTCCCAGAAGTTATTCCATTATGCTTCGGATTTAGTTATCGCTAAATCGGCAACGTCACACCTAGTTGCGTAGTACGTTGTTATCAATCAATGAATGACGCAATAGGTTAATGTAATATACGTTTTTATTTCTATCTATACCATAATATAGGTAGATTTTCAAAAGAAAAGTATACATTCTTTCCCCTTTCACATTCTTTCCCCTTTCTGAACTAGTAATTTCCAGGCAAACGAGTGGGGGAAGTCCCAGAAGACTGCAAATCGTGACGAAAATACATCGCACGCTTCAGATTATTGTAACATTTTCATTGAGCGGTATATCAAAGAACATCAGGTAGATTACGATCTTTCTGCCGTTACGCGATCTTGATGAAAGAAGAAGAAGTGCCGATGGCGAAAGGGGAAATGCGTTTTATTGGGAATTGAACTTATGCATACAAAAAAAGAGAGCAAAACTAAAACTTCCCCGGATGTTGACCTTTAACAGTAAACTCTCACTTTGCTTATTTTCAGAGATCGCCCGTAGTTTGTGTATAAGGTCGATCTTATGTGGCCAACAATTGTTCATAGTAATATAAATTATGATTAAGTGTTATCGATAAGAAAAATGTACGTCTGTACGAATTAAAATTGGCAAACCAGATGCTCAATCTTTATTACAGTAACTGATGTTGATCATGCATAAGTGTTGCCTTAATCCCTACGAGTAAATGACTGTAATGTTAAGAAGAGCATGGTTATTCATCCGTATACAGATGTGTCAAATCTTGAATCTAAAATTCCGTGTTTGAAGGGATCTAGTTACTTTGTTGACAAGTGCAAAAAGTGATGTGTAATTAATCAAATGTGTATTGTGTGGAATGATATGTCCACAAAGTATAATGTGTGAAACGTTCACGTAAATTTTATGTTTTTTGGCCAAGAAATTAGCAAAAATGCAATGATATTCACTAACTCAGTGCACTTACTTTGTACACGGCTTAAATTATCCCATCTGAACACTTCAATCGTAATTATCTTTTGGAAAATGTCAATCTTCTCATTCCCTCTCCCCCTCCTCTCCCCCCCCCCCCCCCCCCCCCTCTCGACCCCTCCCGTCCTCCTCTTGTTCCCTTTCTCTATCCTGCTATTCCATTTCTCTCTCCCTCTCTCTATACCATTTCTCTTCTCCCTGGCGGAAACGCAATATAGGGAACAATTTGTACTACCCCCGCCGTTGGTTTCAATAAAGTTTTACTTTTGCGTTCATTTTATTAAGACCTAATAATATTCAAATCATAATTTATGATCTGGTAACCTCATTTGGTGCATCCCGTATGATTTTCCGATCGTAAAGTTGGCTCGTTCGGCCTTGTTGAGATATACGTGTATGTAGCCTACTTTTGTTATAGGCATGGATTTTGTAATAAAATGTATAATAAAGGAAATAAAAAACTGGGTAATAAGGGCGGTTTGTTTGCATTATATGACGGTTAAAACTAAATATCACCTTCGTACAAAGTTACGGGAAACGTTTAAAGGGACTTAGTAACATTTTCCAAATCCCCAAAATACAATTGGAATTCTAGCGGTTCCCTCATACCCTGTTGTATTCGTATCATCAATGAAGCTTTGAAGAGGTTTCCTTTTTTTCGAATTGCCATTTCGTTAAAAAGATATTCACGATTGAAGTGTTTGGGTGTATGATTATCTACTGGATAAGTATCACTGTGTACAAAGTCAGTACAATGAGTTAGCAAATATCACTTTGCATTTTCACTCATTACTCGGTCATATGACATATATTCACTTTGGAATTTTCACACATCAGTCCGCGGATATAATATTCGGGTCACAGAAACAAAAGTTTAATTAACCATCTGCCAGGTTTTGAACATGTCAACAGAGTTACTAGATCCCTTATATTTTAGCCTAACATATTGATTAATATTGATGATTTAAACGATTTAAATGGCAACATAAACCTGAATCTAATAGTAGTTGGAAGCAGAAATTACGTATATAAACTATATGCCGAAAATGCCGAGTTTCTTGAAGGAACTACAGCGTCTAGATGGCCTAATTTTCACAATTTAGCTCTCTATATGTAATTTTTCCCGAAGAAAAAGAATTTGGCAATCATTTCTCATGAAATCAATCAATTTGAGGGTAATTAGTAAATATCTAATTGTCCTGGGAACGCCCCTTTTAAATCGCCAAAATGTGACGTCATCTAAAGAACGGACTAATGAACTAAATTCTGTAGATGACGCGTCATGACGTAAGCCAATGAATTGTCAATCACATGTCGATCACGCTGCCGAATCCGGACTCTAAATGTGGGTGGGGCGTAAACTGGCTGCTAAGCGAGATTTGGCATCAGAAAACTAATCTTAAAGGGAAAGTTGAGTTTTGGTAGAGAGGGCGCTAGACTACTTAATTGGTTTGTGAGGTAATGAAAAACTGAGTGTAAAATTTGAAAGAGCATAATATTTAAACAATAAAATCATCTTTGTTTGATCAAAATCGGTTCAGAAACGGCTGAAATATCCATAAATATAACAATTTGTAATAAACCCGGGGCCCCGGGTTTATTAGAGAATTTTGAACCAGCCGTTAAAAATTCAAAAAAATGCTTCCTCTTTTCAAAAAGTTACAAAATAGGTATTTAATTAGTTGTTGGTTATTTCTCTATCTAATCACTATTTCAACAAAGCATCACATGCACAATATTTTATTCAAAATGGTTGAAACCGATGAGTGTTTAGAGAGCGCCCTCTAACGTTTTAACAGCTCTTTTTGAATGATAACATGATCTTTACTACGTCATTTGTAATTTTGTGTTCCTGTCTAGTTATAACTATTAGTTTGTAATGTAATGATGCAGGTTTGGGTTACTAAAATTCAGTTTCACTAAAACTGTACTCTCCTTACCAGAACTCAACTATCCCTTTAAATCAATACTGTGTTTATTTTTATGGATTTTTTTTCGGCAGACCTATATTTCAAGTCATCAACTATAGAATAAGAGTCAAAGTACGTTGTATTATTTAGGTCCTTTAAGTAGTGTGATTGGTTACTTCTCCGTCATGTGACTACTGTATTACGTCAACCGACTAAATCCAGTTCCAAGCTCCTCCAAACCTGAAATAGACAACAAAAATCGTTTAAAGGTAGTGTTGAGTATTGGTATTTCCCGAAGTGCCCCCCGATATTTTTTTGTGAGAAAATGAAAAACTGACTGTCAAATTTGAAGGGACATACAATTTTAATGACAGAATAAACTTTATTTGATCAAAATCGGTTCTGAAATATCCATAAATATATTTTTATTCAAATGATTCTTACCGGCAATCACCGGGGGATATTTAGACTTCTTAGAACAAAATGTAGACTACTTGGAAAAAATCTGTATAGGTTTTTAAAAAGTCGTTGATGATATCTCTATTGAATCATTATTTTAACAAAACATTAAATGCACAATTTGTATGAAAAATGGCTAAAACCAGTGATTTCTTTAAATAGCGCCCTCTTGAGTTGTAACGGCTCTTTTTGAATGATAACAGGGGTTTTACTTAGTCGTTTGTAATTGTGTATACTTTTCAAGCATGGTGAAATTATAACTATTACTTTGTACCGTAATGGTTCAGGTTTTGGTTACTAAAGTTAAGTTTGACCAATACTCAACTATCCCTTTAATTATAATATAATTCATTTCTTGAGTAAATCTATCCTCTCTGCCCTCAAATGTGGGTCAAAGTTGGTTGATTTTTTTTTTTTTTTTTTTTTTACCGCAGTGTAATTATATCCTCGCCACGCAATAATTACTACAATTGACCATAATATATATTATTTCCTTCAATTATACACGGGCTATCATGACCCTTCGTTTTAAAGGGATCTAGTAAAAAAAAAAAGTTCACATGTGCAAAATCAGAAGAAGGGCTGATGAACATTATACCGTGTATTTCTGTAATCTGAGATGTCCACTGATATTGGCCCCGTTACAGAAAGAGATACAATCGATTGTAAGTTACGATTAATTGTAAGTCAGAAAAATTGCGCGTTTCAACCAATTCGATTTGCGCATTTAGAACACGTGATCAGACTTACAACTAATTGTAACTTACAATCTATTGTGTCTCTTTCTGCAACGGGACCCTGGTTTGCGAAAATTACATGATGAATGAATGTCATACGAACAAGTAATGAGCGAAAGTGCGTACACGGTGATATTTGCTAACTCATTGTACTAACTGTGTAAACAGGTTAAAGTCTCACGTGAAGTCTACTGTATATCAAAACCCAAACCCAACAGATTTTGGAAAACGTTTATTTTGTACAACGTTCTTTGAACGTGTACGGTAACCTGGGTCTATTAAAAGGACTTATATAGTAACATTGTCCAAATTCTAAAAATCCAATTGGAATTCTAGCGGTTCCCACATACCTTGTTGTATTTGTATTAACAATTAAAGCATGGGACAGGTTTCGGTTTTTCAAATTTCCCTTTCGTTGAAAAGATATTTACGATTGAAGTGTTCAGATGTTAAATTATCCACTGGACCGCGAAAACCGTGTACAAAGTGAGGGCAATGAGTGAGTGAATATCACTTTGAATTTTGCTCATTACTCGGCCATATAACGTCCATTTAACTTGAAATTTTCACACAACACCCAGTGGACATATCAGATAACAACCATATACATCGTATCAACCACTCATCACTTTTTGCACATGTCAACAACGTTACTAGATCCCTTTAACCGACGATGATGGGTGCACATTCACGACAAGCTATTGGGAATACATCGTGATAATTTTAGGCATCTACTGACAGATTTTAATGACAACGCATGAAACCGATAATTTAGCATGTTCAGCTTTATATTGCGCTGCCATTCAACCTAAAAAGAGGACCTATAGTTCATAACATCATACAGCTCCATAACTACGGCCAATCAAAGTTCCCTTTGCCTGACCTACATACACAATACTATAGAAAATATTCAGCAATGAACGACAAAGTTATAGGAGGCCAATAATTTTTGTTTAATGTTTGGAGGTCACTAACCTCACCTTAAGCCCGGCGCAGACAAAGCCGACTCGACTCGATCCGACTGGTTTTCAGTTAGGCTAGAGTCAGATTCGCTCAGTCGAAGCCGATCTAACATGTTGAATCGGCCTCGAATGACCTCCGACTGGCACTTGACTGGCTAAACAGAAGTCCTGAGGCAATGCATACCGAGTTAATCAGTCTGAAAACTAGTCGGACGATTCAATATGTTGAATCGGGCCCGATTGGCTTCTGACTGGCTTTCGACTTGCAAAATCGGAGTCGTGAGGCAATGCACACAGAGACGATCCGACTGAAAACAAGTCGGATCGGGTCGAGTCGGCTATGTCTGCGCCGGGCTTTACGGTAGCACAGAGTCACTCTCTGTATCAATGCAATATCATTAATTTTGAAATGTGCTTGATGACTATCATTATGAGTTATAGTAGCGCCAAGAGTGTTACATCGTGACAGAGATGACTGCGATCTTATAAGTGGCCATTATCATTATTATTATAATAAACAATTATAGAAATACGATCAATTATGAAATACATAATAGGCATAATAACAATGCGTGTGTGTGTGTGTGTTAGAATCCGTATCGCGCCCGCTGATCAGTAATAGTAATCATGATGACCTGATGACATTAATCATATGTTTTCGTTTGTTCTATTATTATCATTGATGATCATCATGAATTGTGTTATATCCCCCAAATAACCATGGTAACGACTGAGCGAACTTTAAGATATGAATCTCCATGTGTTCCGCAGTCAATATACCAATGAATCACGAACAAAACTTAAGGAAAAAATACATGACTAATGAAATCATTATGTCATAATCAATTTACTCTAAACATTCAACTTCTTTAGCATTACGTGCGTCTATAATACTCTGTGGCAGAATTAGGCCTACGATCATGCTGATTCAAACGCGTTTAGTTTAAAGAGGTAGTTCAGTTTTGGTATAGAGGGCGCTTCAAGAAAATATTTGTTTTTGTAAGGTGATGAAAAACTGAGTGTCAAATTTGAAAGAGCATACAATTTTAATAATATAATAAACTTATTTTAACAAAATCCGTTTAGAAACAACTAAAATATTAATGAATATATCTGATCGGAATAGATCTGGGGCCCCAGGTTTATTCGATGAGTTAAGAAAGACAAAATAAAATGCTTACACTTTTTCAAATTTGTTCAAAAGAAGTTTAAAATATTTGTTGATGGTCTCTCTATTTAATCATTATTTCAACAAAACATCACATGCACAATTTGTTAAAAAAAACTATTCAAACCAATTCATTTTAGAGAGCGCCCTCTTGCGTTTTGATATCTCTTTGAATGATAACATGCTTTTTACTTAATAGTCGTTTGCCTTTTCTATACCTTTCGAGCATGGTGGATGTTATAACTATTAGTTTGTAATGTTATGGTGCAGGTTTTGGTTACTAAAATTTAGTTTGACCAAAACTTAACTATCCTTTTAAAGATCGTCATGCACGGGGATGATACACCACGGGACCTCATTGAGTTTGAGTTTATTTTATTTAACTACGGTCATTTGCTTCAGTCAATGGCTGTAATTCAGCAATACCGTATATTATATACATAGTATAAACAAACAATTAAAATGAAAATCGTAACAAATTCAAATTACACACAAACACATTGAAGAAAAAAAAAATGATATAATATTTACAAACTTTAAAAAGAAATTACAGGAGAAAAAATAATAATTATGTATCAATTCTATTTTGTTTTTAATATTGAGCGATTTGCTTTGTTTAACACCAATTTGTAAATCGTTCCATTTTTTTGCACCACGGTAATTACTTAAAGGGACTTAGTAACATTATCCAAATCCTCAAAATCCAATTGGATTTCTAGCGGTTCTCTCATACCTTGTTGTGTTTGTATTAACAAAAAAAGCATGGGACAGGTTTCGGTTTTTCAAATTTCCCTTTCGTTAAAAAGATATTTACGATTGAAGTGTTCAGATGTTAACTTATCCAATGGATTGTTGAAACCGTGTACAAAGTCAGTGCAATGAGTATAGTGAACATAACTTTGCATTTTTGCTCATTACTCGGCCATATAACGTCCATTTAACTTGAAATTTCCACACAATACCCAGTGGACATATCAAATAACAACAATATACATTGAAACAACCATGCATCACTCTTTGCACATGGCAACAAAGTTTACTAGATCCCGTTAAGCATCGTTTCTTAGAATTTGTTTTTGGTTTCGGTATTTCTAACATCTAAGAGTTGTGTTTTGAACTAGGCTAGTTTGTGGGTACTGCACACCACTGATTCAGTGTGACCTACTACGCACCGTGCGCCAAGGCGTTCGCAGGATGGCACAATGCACGTGACTGTCTGATTTACGAGTCCGAACTACTTTAATATGCAAAAGCACGTTCTCCTAAAGATGTATACAGGATCCTCTGCTAATACAAAAATTAACGTTATTCTTTTTTCTCTAAAAAACATTTGAAGGAAAGGAAGAAGAGGGAAAATAAGTAGATGATAGACAGATAGAGATAACCATTAATCAAGCTTTTCCTTTTGGTTGTTTAGATATAAGTTCCATGTTGAATGAATATCATAATTATAGCCTGAACAGGAGAAAACTGCATTGCTTACTCAATACAATACGTTTGTTCACTGTTTAAGTGATCCCTAAATTTTAAATAAAAACAAATTAGTTAATAATTAATTGTGATGAAATGGTTACGCACAGAGAGAGTGAATAGCGTGAATTAGAACTAACCATCTGTTGATCTAGGCTCACTTGCCAGCCAGTTCACCAGGCGGCCTTCACTTTCATCCGACCGACCGACTGGCCAGGATGTTAGGTTACGTAACCACTTGCGTGACGTCAGATGTCCCCTTGAGCTTGCAATTATAACCTCGAATCATCTAACACGATATAACACATCGAACACAACGAATACATCATTTAAAAAACAGTCGACTGCAGATGAAAAAAACCTGTTACCATCATTGTGTATTAATTATTAACAATACTTCCTACCCAAGTAGTGCATGTTACTATAACTAATTAAGTATAGTCCAGTCAATATATGGTCTTGACCTCGGCAAAATTGCAACACGGGATTTTTTTTCGGAATTCTGTTCAGGAAACTCCCCTTAACAACAACAAAAAAGTCATAAGTCATAAGTCATAAGAAATCGAAGTTGCGGAAAGTGGTTTATATTTTTAAGGCCAGATATGAAACAGGTTAGGGTGAAACGCAATCGAAACGTTAGCATGAAAGTACTTTGCATAATATGCAAATGAGCTATAGGTTGATTGGATCAATATGAAGTTCTGTATTGTTTAAAATCTAGATGCACTATTAGTCCAGTCAATATAGGGTCTTGACCTCGGCAAAATTGCAACATGGGAATTTTCTTCAGAATTCTGGAAACTCCCCTGAACAACATAAGTCATAAGAAATCTAAGCTACGAAAGTGGTTTAATTTGCATTATAAAGATAAGCTAATTTGCATATTTCTGAAATGTGGTCAGGGGTCATTTTCTATCTAGGAATAGTACAAGATTGATAAAAACGATTATACTAGGGTAATTTAGGGCAAGGAATCCATTAACAGTGCTCATTTACACGTGTCGTATAGGCAACGCCCTAAAAGCCAAGATGGCTGCCCCTAATTTGCATAGTTATGAATATTATTGGTTTTAAGTGGTTACAGCCTCTAATGAGCAATCATTCCGGATTATTATTTTTTCATTCATGTTCTAAATATGTAGTGAAGCTATTTCAGATTAGTTGCCACCTTGGAAACCTCTATCAATGCATATAATTTGCATAATTGGGTTATTTACCTAATTTGCATATTCCCCCAAATTGAGTATATTGGGAACCCGGAAAGTAAAAATGACAAGTTATACCACTTTTCCAAGGTTTTGGGGGGCAACAAGTCCACTTGTTATACTTATTTCCATATAGCACCATGGCTACCTTCTTAAATCCAAGATGGCTGCTCCCCAAATTTCACATGCAATGATACACAACTTCATTCTTTTGGTTATATTAGAACAATATTATAATTTTTGGACTCTCAATTATTCGAATTAGCAATCGGAATACTTAAATTTCAATGTGCTAACAGTGAACAAATTATGCTCTAAAAAAAAATGCCGTTAAAGTGGCAAATAGCATTATCTCCCTTAAAATGCCAAAGACGGCCATCTTGGATTTATGTGGGTTGCCAAGGTGATACGTCGAATTAGGTATCATAAATGGATTTCCTGCCCCACAAAAAAACTTGGAAAAGTGGTATTTCTCGTCATTTTTACTTTCCGGGTTCCCCATATACTCAATTTGGGGGAATATGCAAATTAGGTAAAAAATAAAATTATGCTAATTATATGCATTGCTAGAGGTTGCCAAGGCGGCAACCAAGCTGACGTATCTTTGATATACATTTAGAACATGATTAAAGAAAAAAAAACTATCATTATTGCTTATTAGAGGCTGTAGCCACTGAAAACCAATAATATTCATAAATATGCAAATTAGGAAGCAGCCATCTTGAATTTCAGGGTTTTCTCCATATGCCACTCGCAAACGAGCACCGGAAATGGATTCCTTGCCCCACAATACCTTAACATATTTGTTTAAATTACTAGTGTACTATTCCTAGATAGAAAATGACCCCTGACCTTATTTCATAATTATGCAAATTTGCTAATTATCTTTATAATGCAAATTAAACCACTTTCCGCAGCTTCGATTTCTTAGGACTTTTTGTATGTTGTTCAGGGAAATTTCCTGAATGAAATTTCGAAGAAAAATCCCATGTTGCAATTTTGCCGAGGTTACCCCCTAATATTTGCTAGATTGACTGGACTAGTAGGGACAATTGATATGTGAAAGTCTTGGTCAGGTAGATTAGTCAAAATATACGTTGTTTGTTTATGTGGGTCTTTATTTGTATTCGTTTATTTGTTGGTGTATGTCGGTTTGTTTAACTGAATGTTTGGTTGTTTTTTTTTCCATTTTCATGAGCGTCTATAGTACATAATAATGTATAAAAACCTTTAAATTGTTATCTTTCCTCATTCTTTTATTATGTTGACAGTTGCACCAGTGACACCGTTGTCCGCGGAGAACATTGGTCGAGAGTTCGTGTTCGCTTTCCCGCCCAACTTCTACCAGGGCAGCGAGGCCAGCGTCGGCGTCGTCTTAACGGCGACGACAACGAACCCGACGACGGTAGACGTCAACGTCCCGCACAAGGGGTACGCGACCAGGGTGAACATCCTCCCCTCCGATATACCGCTGCACCTCGACATGCCCCCGGACGTTGCCATGGCGGGTATTTTCGGCGTTTCGAACGCCACCGTGTGGCTCCGAGCCAGCCACGACATCTCTGTGGTGGCGTACAACGCGAAGGAGTACACAATGGATTTGTTCACCGTGATGCCGTCGCGATACATGGGCGCCGAGTATTTTGTGTCGACTTATACGCAGCCGAGCGGCGGGATAATCCTAATTTCGGCGTTGGCGGAGGTGACATCGGTGGAAGTGCAACTGACCGCGGCTGTGACCTTCGTAGGGAGGCGATTTCAGAGAGGTGAAGTCATACGATACACGCTGGATCGATTCCAGACGATGCAACTGGAACCAACCGACGATAACATCGCCGGTACACGAATTATCGCGAATAGGACGATCGTTGCAACCGTTGGCTGCATGTGCGCGTACGTCCCGCCTCAGTACCAGCGTTGTGATCACCTTGCGGAGCAGTTGATACCGTTCAATCGATGGGGACAATCGTACATTCTGAGCCCTCTCGCCTTTCGGCTGTCGGGGTATCAGTTTCAGATTATCGGAGGAAGAGACGGCACGATCGTCATGATCGATAACATTCGAGTGACGCTCGCTGCCGGACAGTCCTACACTGGCGATATCGGAGGGCAACGAATGGCCTCGATACAGTCGAACAAGCCGATTATGATCATGCAGTATTCCAAGGGAACAACTACAGATAGTCAACCGGGCGATCCAGCGATGGCGATAGCAACACCGATCGAAGCCTACGGCTCTCGCGTCAACTTCCCGGTATACGATTTCACCGCTATCGGTATCGACCATGTCTATCTATCGGTGACGATGGAATGTAATACAACGACAAACATTCAACTTGATGGCCATCCAAATAATCAGGTTTGTAATATTCAAAATATGGGACAATACGACTTATCAAATACAAATGCAAATGACGTCGTCCGATACTGCACGGTCGTGCATGTGGGTTAAACTTAATACATGCTCACGTGACTAGAGTTATCAAATCACACTACTGAATTTACCGGAGTCGTTTTATGGAAATATTTAAAAGATATTACATGACACTACATCATTGCTCCTAACCCCCCCCCCCCCCCTCCCCCCGCCCCCACCCCCTTTATGTGTCTTTTGCAGCTGCCACTCCACCATTTTCACCACCGCCATTTTCTTTACTAGCTTTTGTCCATTCACTAAATTAATTACAGATTATATGGCGCCAAGCGTACAACGTGACGACACAGAATGACCGCCATTACTGCACACGGTGGATGGTCGTAGCGGGCGGCAACCACGTTTTGACTGTGGGAGGACGGGAAACCGCCGCGGAGGAGACTGTGTTCACATCTCTCGTGTACGGGGTCGGTAGCCGCATTGCCTATCTGTACAACGCGGGCTTCAACCTCGAGAAGGTGACGTGCACCAGGCCAAGTTCGAACCCGGGGTCACCCGGGGCAGAAGTGCCATGCGAGAGTCTCAGACCCCGTGAGTACGAGTACAGTACAGTGGAACATGCAGTCGTAAATATATGACGTCATCACGACGCCATTTTGAAAAGAAAAAGTTTGTTTTGGGTCCCTATTCTGGTTGCAGTTTAACGTTATTCTTCGATTACAATATAGGCTCATACAAACAAGTAAATGACTCACGCAGCTTTGGCTCATTTCAACGTGATAACTCCTTTTTCATTACATTTCCCATATGAAATAAAAGACGATTTTGAAACTAAAACGGATTGAATTATGTCCAACTCCTTTAAGTGACACCTTTAAGTAATTGTTCAAAACAAACCTATTCAAGAATTTGATTAGTAAAGATTTGTTTCCTACCCCTCTCGACGTATCTGATGCAATAATGATATAATTATTGTGTAATTTTTCGAAAATTTGTATGTAAGTTTGATTTGATAGTCTTTGGTTGCGCCTGTGAAGTTCGTATTGTAATGAATTGCCATAAATTAGAAAATGTAATCGCATAGGGACATAGTAATCATACGATGCGCTTCATAAGTTATAACACTTATTAGCATTACAGTAATAAAAACTGCAATAATATTATAATGAATGTTTATGATCTTTCTCTAGAAACCTGTTCGGCGGATGAGACCAACTCAAGCCATGGGATGATTGTATGGAGGGCGGCTGGCGCCAAAATGGAGGTCCTATCTGACGTGCTGTGCCCTTTCTATACAATGAGATGTAAGCACCTAAACTTGGCCCCGTTAAAGGGACTAAGTAACATTGTCCAAATCCTCAAAATAACATTTTAATTCTTGCGGTTCCCTTATACCTTGTTGTATTCGTATTAACAATAAAATCATGGGACCGGTTTCGGTTTTTCAAATTTCCCTTTCGTTACAAAGATATGTATGATTGAAGTATTCAGATAAGAAACACTCCGGGCGAGTTTTTCTTCCGTGTACAAAGTGAGTGCAGTGAGTTACTGAATATCACTTTGCATTTTCGCTCATTACTTGGCCATACAATGTCCATTTTACTTGAAAGTTTCACACAATACCCTGTGGACATATGAGATAACAACAGTATACATTGCATCAACCATTCATCACTTTTTGCACATGTCAACAAAGTTACTAGATCCCTTTAACCGTGGCGAAGCTACGGGGGGGGGGGGGAGGGGGGCACGAGGGGCACTTGCCTCTACCCCTCCCCCACAATGATTTGACAAAATGATACAAAGTAAAATATTTTAAAATAAAGACAAACAGATGGTGGGTCCGCCTTATACATTAATTATGGTGCCTCCCCCTCTCCCCCCCCCCCCCCCCCCATCCGATCCCATCAATCTGACCCCGCTACGCTACTGCCTGCTAGCCCTATACATTTCACTATTATTACATTCAAAGATGTCCTTTTTTTTCTTCTAATATTTAGGGTGATTTTGTATTAATTATAACGTCAGTAACAGACAATTTTTCCACCAGATAAAACAGTTTGTTGGACATGCTTAGCCCCACCCATTAAAAAGAAGCGCGATTACAGGGTTGTGGTCTAATGACGTCATAGAAAGGCAGAAGTAAAACATATTCGTTATAGGATACCAAACAGTTGTCAGCAGTCTTAATTCTTTATGTATTGTTAAATAACTCTAGCCGGACTGCCCGTAGCTAAGAGGGTTTGCCTGTACCATATCCGGACCGGGGCCCGCTGGTCGGCAATCACCTTCATCGACTGCGGTCGGAGTAATGTCCAGATATCGGCTGGCGAACTGTCACAGGTATGTAAATATACGGTCAAACCTGTCTTTATAGTGGCCACCTGTCTATAGCTGTCGCCTGTATATGATATACATATGCCTGTAACAGACGATCTGTCTGTAGTGGCCACCTGTCTATAGCTGTCACCTGCATACTTATGACAGCCATAGGATTATAACAGACGACTTGCCTACAGTACGTGGCCATCTGCCTATAGCAGCCGAACTTCCTATAGTGGCCACCTGCATAGAGCAGCCGAACTGTCTATAGCGACATACTGCATGCCTATACCAGCTGGACTGCTTATACCGGTCTACCTGCCTACCTGTATAAGTCGAACTTCCTTTAGCAGCCTGCCGGATAGCAACTGAATTGCGTATAACATGTACAATGTATACTGTCCAGCCAAAGTTTGTCCTTGGCACTTGCAGAGAAAAACATTGTTCACCTGTCCATAGGGGCATCCTGTCTACAACGACCACTTAAAGAGCATCAAGCGTGGGGATGCTACATAGCGGGTCGCCATTTTGAACTGGGTTAGTTTGCGCGCACCGCATGACACTGAGCTAACGTGCATTACGCACCGTGCGCAACGCGTATGCAAGATGGCGCCGCGCATCTCATTTGACGAATCTGAACTACCTTTAACTTGTTTCATCTTATGATGTCGCTATGCACAGGTTTGGACGTACAAACTAAGGAAATTATAGATGCACACTATAACATTTTAGTCAGAAAGTTTAAACTGCAATAATGTTATAATTTTGATCATTATATATTACGATGGATTCGAATTTAGCAATTAGCGTAAGTCTGAAACATTTAAAGGAAACATAGTATAATTTAACAAAAATCACTTGGAGCTTTCACAATTGTTATATACCGTATATGTTTCGGCATACTGCAAATTTGTGTTTTTTTTGTTGTATTATAGTTTATTCAAATGTCTTTCTGACATCTAAAGACTTGCTGAGAAGCGTGCCAGCAACGTTTGTAGTCGACTATAGTCAAAATGGGCAGTAGATGGTGACCCAATCATTGGTAAATTGTACACTAAAAAAACAGAAGTGCTGTTTTTAGCACTTGGAGGGCTACATTCAGCACCTTTTCGGTGCTCGCATAGGGACAGCACAGCCTGTGCTGGTTCGGCATTAGTACAAGTGCTAGTTAAGCACCACTTGAGGTGTTACCGAATTTGCACGTTTGGTGCTAAGAAATCCACATTGTGCGTGATGAATAAAACCAATAGTGCTAAAAAATAATACGGGGGGAGGGGTGGCTTATTAACTCGGAACTTAATTTAGCTCATATGCATTTTCGTGGTAAAAGAAGCAGGATAAAGATGTCCGATAGTAGGATTCGAACCGGGGATCCCACGCGTCCAAGTCAGACGCGATACCGACTGAGCTAACTCCCATCACGGGAAGCCGAACGCACTCTAAGGATAGTATCATATGCGAATTTAGCACGTTGTGGTGCTGTTCTCACAGCACCAGTTTTCAGCACCGATCTTTTAGCACCTCGCAGACTTTTATTCACTACTTACACTTGTGGTGCTAAATTTGCTCCTCCAGGTGCACGATCGCGAGCAGCACTCGTTTTTTAGCACCTTAATTTTTAGAGTGTATTGTTTCACTAGGTAATTAACAGTGTTTTTTTAATGAAACTATAACAAACCATTTAGAATAATCTTATCTGGTATAATTTATGGTACATGGTACATTCCTAATTGAAATCGCAGACATCACTTTTGGAAGCATTGTTCTCATGAAATAAATGGATCATATTATTCATCGTTTCTTTTTAAATTGATATTTAATTTCCAGTGACGTGTGTTGAAAAGAAAAACAAACGAGTTTAGCTAGATCAAACTATACAACAGGTAAAATGCATGCTAGCTTCAATGCAATCTACGGACAAAAACATGCATTTTGAACATTGAACTTAACCATGTTAACAACAACTTTTGTTTTTTATAAATGTTACTAGATCGAGGTCGATGTAGCCAACGTTGAGGTGGTGAGCGGTGTCCTCGAAGAAGTGACTCGGAACATGAACGAGGTCGACGATGAGGGCATGCACTCCATCGCAGAGACACTCGAACACATCATTGCCACGGGTGCCTCGACGGCCGAGGTACGTTACCATGGGTACAGAGGTTATTGGGGTTATGGTGAGCTGTCTGTGTCAATAAACAACAAACCACTGGAGTTATGACGAGCGATTAGTGTCAATAAGCTACAGTTTAAAGGGTATGAACTGTGTGTCAAGTTCGCCGTAATGAACAAAATGGTGTGTACATTCTTCACTTGTCAAGACCCTAGTGCATAAAATATCGTGATTTGGTAAAATTATCATGTGGAATAGTGGTTCTTGTCTTCGTTATATTGATGTCTTGATAAAATTATGGTTGATGCTGAAATACAATTCTTAAATGTATGATAACTACGTTTGATTATTAATTTCAAATAGATAACGACGAGTGTCGGGAAAGCGGTCAACAATCTTATCTCTCCCCTCGAAGCGTCCGAATCACACACCCCGGAACTGGCCGCATACTCGTCTAGCGTCGTCCGCTCGCTGGAACAGCAGATCTCGCTGACGCTGCGCGAAACCGGCCGCTTCACGCTCGAGGAATCCAACATGGCGGTGATGGCAGTGACCTATGACCCTGCCGCAATGCCCGATGGGATAGAGTTTTCGGGCGTTGACGGCCAGTGGGGACAAAACACCTCTTGGGCTTCGATCAAGCTGCCCTCGTCGATATTTGGATCTAACAATACATGGAGCTCAAGTGAGTATAAGAAACTTCCAAATGATTGCTATTGCATATTATGTTGACAAAACAAATACAAAGCAAATCATAACGCAGGATTGGTTTGATATGTCTGATTAGTAGTTCATAGGTATACCACATAAAGTCGATACAAATTGGTGGGGTCGCTATGATTAATAAATAAATGGCAAATGGCATCATGACAACCACAAATCAAATTTCTGATGCCCGTATATTATTGTTTCATGTATATATGTATGTATGTATGATATTACTGTTGGCTCATGGAAAACCAAGTCCACTCTATCAAGTATAATCCAGATACTTTGCTTCGGTCTTACGACGTCATACGCCATAATTGACACGCGGCATATAGGACATTGTAATGACAATCACAAATCAAAGTTGAGATGTTGAGAATTATGTTGCTTTATATATTTTTGTTTTGTTTGTTGCCGTTGTAGAATATCAAGTCCGTTCATCAAGTATAATGCAAATACCTTGTTTCGGTATGCCAATCCTCGCAGCCGAACGAGGTAAGCCCTCCGCACACAGAGCCGACTCGAGCCGATCCGACTGGTCTTCAGTCAGGCTAGAGTCGGTTTCGCTCCGTCGAAGCCGATTCAACATGTTGAATCGGCCTCGAATGATCTCCGACTGGCTCTTGACCGGCAAAACAATAGTCCTGAGGGCAACGTATACTGAGCTGAACCAACTGAAAACCAGTCGGATCTGGTCGAGTAGGCTCTATTTACACTGTGGTATCGGCTGCCGTAGAGGGGATTTCGGATATGAAAAGTATAATGACAATCACAATTCTAATGTTAACGTCCATGATATTATTATTCTATTTTTGTTTTGTGATGGACATTGACTTGTAGAGAAACAAGTCCGTTTCATCAAGTACAATTCGGATACCTTGTTCCGGTCCGCAAATGCCACCAGCCGAACGAGCGGGAATGTGATCTCAGCTGCCGTAGAGGGGGCTCATGTCAATGGCCTCGTGGAACCAGTGCTCATTTCATATCAGGTAAAACATAATTGAGTAACTATGATAATATCGGTGTGTTCACTTCCCTTTAATTCATTACTTTAGTAATGTTAGCTTAGAATTATCAGCTCGAATTATCATGATCAGTGGCACAACCTTAGACCGGCCAAAAAGACAAAAATTATCAGTACCCGTTGAAACCATGTCGCCCCAAACGCCCGCAGTGGCACAACTGTTATCTGTGTTTTAAGATGGTTGGTTATTCCGAAGGTTTGTTATTCCAACAGAATGGAATATGAACCGGCAATCATTGTAACAGATTTTCCAGTTATAATGTAGGCCTATGCCTCTTTTAAAATAGTCATTGTTAAGAAGGCCTACAAAAAAAAGCCTATCAGGAAATATAAGAATTACTTCTCTTTGTTGAATTAAATTTTAAAGCCTAAGGCGCAAAACATTAAAGTGGGTGTTTGCCATGTTCAATAGTGATTTTTTAACATTCTGTAATCATACGCCAGGTCGCAGGAGAGAACGAGACGGTAGCCGCAAACCAATCAAAATGCGTCTACTGGGACTTCAAGCTAAGAAACGGCATCGGTGATTGGTCGGATCGAGGATGCACTCTTCATGACGTCACGGATGGCGTGGTCACGTGCGCCTGCAACCATCTTACCAACTTCGCAGTACTGATTGTTAGTATTAATGGACTCCGTTTCACAGGCCTAGCGCATTTAAATTTCTTAATAATAATGTTAAAGGAGATTCTTGCAAAAGCAATGTGTGACAATCAGTTTAGTTTCATTATCCCCCTTTTCAGAATGACCAGACTTGTATTGGTGTGTACTTGTGCAATTTATTAAAGTGAAAATATACATTTTATTTGATAGAAAAGGGGGGAATTACGATATAAATAGTTTAAAATAACGAGATCTAGGATTACAACCTCTACAAATTTACACAATTCATATTAATAATTAAAATAATAATAATGATAGTTCATAAACATGTAGCTTTGCCAAAAACAGATTATAAAGCACACCAATCATTACATTATGATAATCTATGAGTTTCCATTGTGTTCTCTTTACCATATTTACATCTCGTCGTATAATAACTAAATCGGACATCAGAGGCTTAAGATTAAGCCTGGCTGGTAAGAGTAGAGATTAACATGATTAAGGTCAGAATTAGGGTTGGGGTCTAAGTGGGAGTCCGGAAAATGAACGTCCATGCATCATGTCAAAGACCGAAATGATACAGACCAAATTGGTGTCGACCAAGCAAACGACAACCACCACTAGAATTATCAACCCCAATGACCCCAATTAATTAGTTACGCAATGCATGTTTAATTCATGCATTTCTTATCATTTCTACATTTCTATATTATGATTTTATGTTAAAAATACAATTAAACAATTACTTGTAAATCAATTTAAACTTTCTTTCCCTCTTTTCTACAAGGATTGTCGACTATTAAAGCTTTGATTATTTTCCCCTCTGTTCCTCAAGGACTACACGGGTCAGCATGAGGACGAACAGACCGCCTACCACTTGGCGCTCGATCTCGTCAGCAAGATCGGCTGCGCGATCTCCATCGTCGCCCTCCTCATCACCATCATCGTCTTCGTGGCCTTCAAGTAGGTCTTAGGTCACCCGAAGATGACCAGGGGGTGTTTCATAAAGAGCATGTTGCGATTAAACACATCTCCAAAAATAACCTAAAACAATATCGCGTTCGAGAGTCTTGCGCTTGAGATCAAACGCAACTTATGTGCAATGTATTTGCGGCAAGACCGCATGCTGCGTTAAGCCCGGCGCAGACAAAGCCGACTCGACCAGATCCGACTGGTTTCAATCAGGCTAGAGTTGGGCCCGGTCAGTCGGAGCAGATTTATCTTGTTGAATCGGCCCCAACTGGCATCCAACTGTCTCTCGACTGGCAACATGTGTGTCGCGAGGCACTGAAAACTGAGCCGATCGGAATGACAACCAGTCGAGTCGGCTCTGTCTGCGCCGGGCTTAATACAACGCAAATTATCTTTATACAATGAACAGTTGTGATCAATCGCAAAATTCCAATTGATCACAACTCAAAGTTATATGCGACCCCCCCCCCCCCCCCCCCCCCAACAAAGAAAATGTCTTATTTCCCTTTATAATGCACTATGATTACTTGAATAATTAATAGACTTAGTGTTTATGAGTTGCAGGTTGGCAAACAAATCGCATATCGCACGCTCAGTGTCATGGCAATGGTTAGCGATTGACGCATTGAGTTATCCAAAACGTCAACAGAAACCTAGGAGATGCATTTAATTGGAATACATTTACAGTATAATGTTAACCCAGAAACTGGAAATGCACAACTTGTTCTGATACAAGAAACATGGTTACCTGGCATGCACACTGCACAAGACTGGATAACAAAAACGAACCATTTTAGTCAATTAAGAGGTTTCCTGCTTCTAATAGCTGTTGTTGATGACCTTTTAAACTAGTGGTTTGATCCTTGCTTCGGGTGCGACAGGTCCCGGGTTCGACTCCCGGACAGGCCCCCAATTTTGTCACGGACATGACCTTTGAACACGTCATGTAAACCACCAATCACAACACGATCGAGCCACAAGTACCAAATCACGCAACTAGCACGCGTAGAACTAGGTTATAAAATGTTGTAGACTTTGTGTTGCAAGACTTTATTACCCTGGCACACGAATCAGTAATCATTTACAAACTAAACATGCATATACATTCATCAGGTTAAAGGGATCTATAGTAACATTTTCGAATTCCACAAGACTTCATTATATATCTAGTGGCTCTCTCATACCTTATAATTTGTATTACCAATAGAAGCATGGAACAGGTTTTGTTTTTTAGAATGTCCCTTTCGTTAAAAAACATATTTACGATTGATGTGTTCGGATTTTTAACTATCCACTGGATGGTCATAACAGTGCACAAAGTCAGTGCAATGAGTTAGCAAATATCACTTTGCATTTTCGATCCGTACTTGGCCATACAACATCAATTTAACATGACATTGTCGCATAATATTCATATGACATTGTATAGATCACAACACTATACATTAAATCAACCGTTCATCACATTCTGCACTTGCCAACAAAGTTAATAGATCCCTTTTAATGAATATAAATGACACTATATATATTTGCGGTCCAATACATAATGTAATTAACTAAATTCGATTCGTTTGCGTTTATTTCCCAGACGACTACGGAGCAGCCGCCCTCGTCGCATCCTAGTTCATTTCTGCATCTCGCTGATGTGTCTCTACATCGTCTTCCTGTTCGGTATCGAGAACGCCGTCGACATCACCAAAGCCTGCTTGACGGTGGGCGTGCTCATCCACTACTTCCTCCTCACGTCGATGACGTGGATGGCCGTGGAGGCGCTCAACATGTACCTCATGATCGTGCACGTGTTCGAAGAGGAGGGTCCGTACTTCCTGAAGAAGGCGTGTGTTTTCGCTTGGGGTAAGTCAAGGATGTTCCGATGATGATGATGATGATGATGATGATGATGATGATGATGATGATGATGATGATGATGATGATGATGATGATGATGATGGTGATGATGATTTTCGCTTGGGGTAAGTCAGGATGTTCTCAATATAGCATTTAATGATAATATTTATCTAAGATCTTTTGTCTAGTATACTTTCTTAACACTAATCAATCCACGATTAATCAGGGTGAGTGGTCTAATGCGCATTAAATTTAATTAGTAATTATTTTGTTTATAATGATACATAATATCATAGTTTGGTTTGGCCTAGTAAAGATACTTATTTATTTTGTTACTTTCCTATTTATATTACTTTACCAGGTACCCCCATCATTGTAGTGGGTGTGACCGCAGGACTAAGGACGGAAGACTACCTGAATAAACCATAGTAAGTATCCGACAACAAAGCTATTGGCTCTTAAGCCCGGCGCAGACAGAACCGATTCGACCCGGCGATCCGACTGGTTTTCAGTCGGATCGGCTCTGTGTGCGTTGGCCCACGACTCCGATTTTTGCAGTCGGTAGCAAATCGGGCACGGTTCAACATAAAATCGGCTGCGATTGAATCGGACCGATTGTGGCTTTCAGTCCGGTCGGGTCGGATCGGGTCGAGTTGGCTCTGTCTGCGCCGGGCTTAAAGGGATCTAGTAGCTTAGTTGACATGTGCAAAAAGTGATGAGTGGTTGATACAATGTATTGTTGTTATCTGATATGTCCACTGGGTGTTGTGTGAAAATGTGAAGTTAAATGGATGTTATATGGCCGAGTAATGAGCAAAAATGCAAAATGATATTCACTTACTCATTCCCCTCACTTTGTACAAGGTTTTCGCGGTCCCGTGGATAATTTAACATCTGAACCCTTCAATCGTACATATCTTTTTAACGAAAGGGAAATTTGAAAAACCGAGGGAACCGCTGAAATTCCAAAAGGATTTTGAAGATTTTGACAATGTTACTAAATCCCTTTGAGGCCCTAATTATCATCAGTGGTACAACTTTAGACCGGTCTTAAAAGACACTATAAGAAAGTCATGGTATAACCGTTCACGAGTAATAATTGTAATGTGTCGGGTGATCCAGGACGTAATAATATGACTGGTGACCGATTGTACTACGACTTGAATGATCCAGGACGCAATAATATGACTGGTGACCGATTGTACTACGTCTTGAATGATCCAGGACGCAATAATATGACTGGTGACCGATTGTGCTACGACTTGAATTTCAAGCGACCCTATGTCATGATACCTCAGTAGAAATAGAGGGATTGATTGGATAATGACAAGAAACAATTAGAATGTCTCCGGAGGCAAATGACAACCATCAAATGGGCTTGTAGAATGTCACTGGTGTGAAACGGTTCAACCGGTTACTGGTAATTTGTGTCGTTTTACCCCATACTAAAAAGATGTGCCACTAATGATAATTCGGGCCAATATGTTTTACTTAATAAGAAACAAACAAAATATTTATCAAATGAAATGTGCGTATTGTTAAAGGGGTAGTTCAGTTTTGGTAGAGAGGGCGCTGCGCATCACAATTTTTTGTGAGGTAATGAAAAACTGAGTGTCGAATTTGAGAGAACATGCAATTTTAATGGCGGAATTTTATTTGGTCAAAATCGACCCAGAAACGGCTGAAATATCAATACATATATCTGATCTTTTAATTATTTGGGGCTCAAACAATTTCAAATGCGTTTTTTAAATAGTTGTTGATGATCTCTCTATTTAATCATTATGACAATAAAACATCACATGTATAATTTTGTATGAAACATGGTTGAAACCAATGCCTTTTTAGAAAGCGCCCTCTTGTGTTTTAATGGCTCTTTTTTAATGATAACGGGCTTTTTACTTGGTCGTTTGTAATTGTGTATACCTTTCGAGCATGGTGGAGTTATAACTATTAGTTTATAATGCTTTACTGTCCAGGTTTGGTCACTAAAGTTCAGCCTTACCAAAACCGTACTACCCCTTTAATTTCAATTAACAATTCAATTGTTAAGAATATTCACAATCTTATGAACATTTTTTTTTATATTGACAATAATTCTTGCACAAAATTAAAACAAGCCGAGCTTTCGAACCTAGCAGATGCTTTCATATCGTAGCAAATGAGAAGTAACAAAACTAAAACATGTAACTGTATACATTTCGAAACGAGCAAAGTCAAACGTGTTATCATTGCAAATCATCATCCCCTTCAACAGCTGTTTCCTGACGCCCGGACCGAGTTTCTTCCTCGCCGTCCTCCTCCCGATCGCTCTCGTGCTCGCCTTCAACTTCATCACCTTTATCGTGGTCATCAGACGGCTGTGGACGGCCAACCTCGGCGGCAACGTCCCTATCGAGAAGGAGGACAAGGCGGCTCGCTACCAGCAGCTGCGCACGCGCCTACTCAACGCGTTCTCGATCTCCGTGCTGCTCGGGTTGACGTGGTGTTTCGGCTTCCTGGCTATCGAGGGCGCCACCTTTATCTTCCAGCTGCTCTTCTGCGTGGCCAATGCCTTCCAAGGTCAGTTCATCATCAGTAGCTAACATTCATTTTGGACTGTGGTGAATTTCTGTTCTCTCTTTCGCGAAAACAACAATATATATTACATGCCGTTACTCGCTAGAAGGCGATGAAAACCGCAAATTAAACAAAAAATCACATGGAACTTTTACACTTTCATTGTACCTCGTTGTTTGGCTTGTGGTAAAAGAAGAATGAAATGGGTTATGATTCTTCCAATGTCCCTGTAAGTATGGAAATATTTATGATTTAATTACAAATTGCTCTGGAACGCTTTTTGATTGTGGTCAAAATAAATGGGCAGTAGGTGATTAACTCTGACATCAATTCTTATTTGGTTCACTAGGCAAACAGTGCTCTTTTTCTATGAACCTTTCACACATTCAGAAGAATCCTACAGCGATATATTGCTATATGATTGAAGGCTCAATGTCATGTTTATCTTATAAAGTAAATGGAACACGCTAACACTATTTCAACTTCATATCAACATAACTTATTCTCCTCCTAATCATGCTAATACAAAAGAAACGTAATAATATATATATTTACAAAAAAGCATTATATTACTTTGATATTTTCATTGCTGTGTCTGTTTGTAGGTCTAGTCGTGTTTGTGATGTTCTGTGCGAGGCAGGAAGATGTACGCAAGTCGCTGCAGCCCCATTACGCGCGATTTACCACGATGCTTCCACACCCGGGCGGCCGCGGTGGGCCGACCACGGTCACCGCTTACTCGCTCACCGCTAGCCGCACCGCAACCAACAACACCGCCAACACTGGGCACGAATCGCGGGATGACGAAGAGGAGCACGAAGAGGAGCACGAATACCAGAACGAACAATACCGGGTCGTCAATCGCAGCCCGGTGCGGACGGGCGCGCCGATGCCGATGATGGTGGCAGCTGCGACGTCGCGCTCTGGCATGATCTCCCCGTCATCGGACGTCGTGATGCTGACGTCAGATAGCGAGGACGACAACGACTACAGGCTGATGACTCATCATTGCGACGACAGCGAATTTCGGTTTCAGATGACACCAGCGAGTTCGTACCGTTAGCTCGTTCCATTGAAATGTTTAAGTTATTAGGTGTTCTAGAATGATCACGAGACAAAGAACAGAGCGAGCAATAGAGCATGCTGAAACAATTACATTTCCGGGTCACCAGTCGTTACCATGGTTACTCTAGTAACGTCTGTATAGCGAGCAGACGCATGATGCCATCTTGCGAACACCGTGCGCACTGCGCGTAATGCGCACTGAACTGGTGTTTGTAACTCGAGCAAACTAGCGTCGTTCATTATGGCAGACGGTATAGCATCCTCTATACGCATCATGATCTTTAACCGACGCGTCGTCGTGATTCTGACTCACGAAAGCGAGAATCGATGTCGACAATTACCATGTCAGCGATGGCTCATCGCGAAGACCTTTTTCCAATACTGAATGATACCAACAACTACGTTTTGTTATCAGACTGTCGACGGTGACCTGCTGTACTATGAGGCGCGTGACGAAGTAGACAACGAACCGCTGATCGTTCCAGAACAAACGTACCTGGTCACTTGTTGCTGCCCGTTGTGCGTAGCGCCTGTGAAGTCGCCAACGACAGTGCGCTCTTGCATAATGGCTTCATCATTTGGAAATGTGAGATCGTCGTTGAAACGCGAAGACGTCGACGACGACTAATAGTGTCTCCTCATGGCGATGACATCGAATTCCAATGTTAAAATACATCGACAGGTTCGTTTGTTAGGTTTGTTTTGTTAATTGAGTTTTTTTTAACGAAAAGCTGTTGCGCTATGAAGCGCGTGACGACGAGGACAACGAACAACGGAACGAAAATGAGAATGAGTAACACCAGGTCATCAACTGTACATGAGCCGATTGATATTATCGACCCCAAGGAGCCATGTGACCCTACTAGATGTTGATGAAAAAAACATTTAACGGTCTATTATTGTGTTAATTAACTATTAATTAATAATTATGATTTCTATTTGACATGTTTGAATGGATACATTCATTATCACTCGTATGATTCGCAGTATAATCAATCATTGTTATATATATATATATTTATGTAATGCTATGAAAAATGAAAATAAGCTGATAACATAATTATACGTTTTCTATTGGTATGACAATGGTATTAATGTAGTTGTTGGTGCAAATGTATGTATTACATTTTTAATATTACTTCTAATCTAACTGAAGTGTATACAACGATTACGTGTTTTTGAAGAAAAAAATAAAAAATAAATAAAAAATGTAATAGGCTTCTAGACTAATTTTACTGAAATCCATGTATACCATCACTGCATGATCTTAGCAAGGAGAAATTAAATACGCAGTTCTGGGTATGTGCACAAGTGTAGCCATATGCGTAGGAGGCGGGGGGGGGGGGGGGCGCTGGGGGCTGTAGCCTTTCAGTCGGTTCGGCTCAGTATACGTTGCCTCTGTTTTGCCGGTCAATATCCAGTCGGAGGTCATTCGAGGCCGATTCAACATGTTGAATCGGCTACGACTGAGCGAAACCGACTCTAGCCTGACTGAAAACCAGTCGGATCGGGTCGAGTCGGCTCTGTGCGCGGAGGGCAAAACGAAAATGCAAAGTAATATTTGCTTTTCAACTCAATGTCCAATTTCCTAACTCATTGTAATAAGTTTGTACACAGACCAAAACGATCTCCGAGATTGTTTTTGTCAAATCATAAATATCTCATTAACAAAGAGAACATGTGAAAAAGCAAACTGGTCTGTATACTTGAATTAGTGTGAGGAATACGACAGGCATGCGAGAATCACTCGAGATGCAATAATAGAGTTTGATCGATTCATATGAAGTTTGTATATCCCTCACATCTTTGAAGCAGTATGTTTATGCCAACACTGTATTTGCATCATCGGAAGTTCTAAGTTCAAAACTATTTAACTGTTTTGTTACCAGTACAATTATACAGGTCTGCGCAATTATGTTTTGAAGTATGCATGTTGTGCTTAATAAAGGCGTTATTTTCAGGCAGATTTTTTATCTGCAAAGAATATTTCATTCATTCAGTCAAATAATGTATATAAAACACGAACATTATTGAAATGGTGATTCAACATAGAAACAATATTATGTTTGCATGCAAAGTGGATAGATGGGACCGGCTCGCGTGAAATAAGACTCAAGTCGGCAACTTACGTTCTGCAGAAATTGGCTTTTGAAGTAATACAATCGACATTATAATTATGTATTATTGTTTGTACACGTCAACAACAATTAAAGCAGCCATAATTATATCAAGTATTGTATTTTTAAAGCTAGAGTGAGTTCTTTCAAGTAATTTTTTTATTTTTTATTTGCCGATAAGAGCCTGGTTTAGCCAGAGCCCAGCACATCTAAATGCTCTTGATTGTACTAGAACGATCAAGCAATGTGTTTAACATTACAAATCAAAGGTGCTGCCACAATGAAACTTAAATTATATACTCTGTTTTGCTGAACATATTAAAGGTGTAGTTCAGTTTTGGTATAGAGGGCGCTGCACGAAATAATTTGTTTGTGAGATAATGAAAAACTGAGTGTGGCAGAATAAACTTTATTTGATAAAAATCGGTTCAGAAACGGCTAAAATATTAATATAAATATATCCGATCGGAATAAATTTGTAAATGCTTACACTTTTTCACAAATTTTCAAAAGAGGTTTTTAAATAGTTGTTGATGATCTCTCTATTTAATCGTTATTTCAACAAAACATCACATGCATAATTTTGTATGAAAAATGGTTGAAACCAATGCTTTTTTAGAGAGCGCCCTCTTGTGTTTTAATTGCTCTTTTTGAATGTTAACAGGCTTTTTACTTAGTCGTTTGTAATTTTCTATACCTTTCGAGCATGGTGGAGTTATAACTATTAGTTTGTAATGTTATTGTGCAGGTTTGGGTTACTAAATCTCAGCCTTACCAAAACTGTACTACCCCTTTAAATTATATTCTCTGTTTTGCTGAACATATTAAGTTCGTGTATAATGTATTCTTTAAATGAAACAATATCAATAAATGATATTATCGTTTTGTCAAATTAAGTAAGATGCTTCATTGTCTGTTAATTCCTTTATAGATGGGCATTACAAACGATGTATAAAGGACAAATAAAATGAATGAATAACCAAAATTGTATTACTTCTGGTTGTGTGCGATTATGTTTAATTGTGCAGGTTTTGGTTACTAAAGCTCAGCCGTACCAAAACTGTACTACCCCTTTAATCGATGTGAATAAACACGTTTTCCGCTTCTAATAATAATTATTCTTTGCAGCGTTTGAAACGGATTCGAAATCTCTTGGAAATATTAGTTACGCCTAAATTTACGATAATGGTGCTTTAACAAACAAAAAAGAACTAGCATAAAAGTGTTCAAGTTTGTTATCCCATTTATGCAATTATATGAGTTATAATTGTCAAGTTATCATGTTCTCGATAGAGCAATAATGTATAAACCATCGTGGATGATTATATTTAAAGGATATTAACAATATATTTCAATATTCAAAGTGATGGTTGTAAAAATATAAACAAACTGGGAAAAACATCGGATCCTTTCTTTCATATCCTGTTTATCTCCTACGCGGAATTATAAGATTTGAAATCCCATTAGAAGATGAGACTGCATCAAGATTTGAGCAGTATCTCCCTAATCCACGGAGTTTCCTAATCACTGGTAATCTACAGAACCGCCTTATGAATGTCATTACCCTTATTCCTCGGCATTCGCGACCGCCGGGAGGAGAGGACGGAATAACAGAAAATTCGATTCGAATAATATCTATATAATATTATATATAGGTTTTTCCGCTCAATGTTGCAATAGTGTCATTCAAATTGATAACAGAGGGGCAAACACATCAGCATTCGAATTCGTGCATAGTCGTTCGAAATTACTTTCAGAGCAAACGAATTTGCACGATTGTCATATGATTTGACACAAAGAGCATACCTGTTCATCGATGGTCATTCAAATTGGTACGTTGTTTAATACGCAGACGCTTCTTCGGTCAGTGAAATTTGGCTGCACATTCGCGAATTCGAGTGCAAATATAAATGAACTATCGCGTCTATATTCACGAAAGTTAATGTGTATGCATGAATTCGCTTGCAGTAATTCGGAATTTGATAGAGCGAACCCAACGATTAAGCAGCAATGCGTGAATTTGAATGACCCTCAATGAATTTGATTGAAAAAAGTATCAAATTAAGCGGGAAAACCTGCGCTCGATCTATATCGCAATCACGGAAAATCTGTTCGATGAGTCAATCACGAGGACTAGTGCTGAAAGGAATATAGAGCTGGTATATACAACTCTATGGCGATGATATGCTTATCGTAAAGACACAGAGCGCAAGCGATTACTGTATAATATACAGGATCCTATGCGAGCACGCACGGCGTCGCGGCCGGAGCGATTACTGTATACAGTAACAGGATCATATGCGCGCACGCACTGTGTCGCGCTTGGTAACTAGTTAAAGATGCCTGGGGGTGTTTCACAAAGATCCTAAGTTGAACTTAACTCTTGGTTTACAATAATTGAAAAGTCTAACATACTTGCATTTTTGCTTTTAAATATATTTCATTCCAAGGCTACAAATGGCTTTCCATAATGTTTAAGTCCAACTTATATTAGAGTTAAGTTCAACTTAGGATCTTTGTGAAACACCCCCCTGTTCTCCTTTAGCAGAAATGTTCATTTACAATCATAAGTGTATACACGCGAATTGATTTTATCACTGTGCACACTCAATATGCATTTGCTATGTTATTGATCTATATGTGAACTAATAACTTTCATGTTTTTGATTTGTTAGGGACAAGCAAACACATAGACACACATACATAAATACATACACGCATATACATACACACACGCTCGCACACACACACACACACACACACACACACACACACATACAACAACAAACACAAACATACTGTCCTCACAAGCTGATGCTAACATCTCATTCATACTTGCGTCTAGCACTGGCCTGGCACTGGCCTGGGATAAGCTGTCTACCCATTCATACTAGGCATCGATACTGGACGCGCAATAATGCAACACTGGCCTGGCTTAGCCTAGGATGGTTCTGGGCATGCGCAATACAAAGTTGGCAGTAGCAATTAAAAATGACCTAGTACACCCCTCTTGTGGCGTAACACTGACTACGCAAATTATGTGCGAGCAAGACCGTAATGCGCATGCGCAGAGTTACGCTAGACAGTGTTCCATTCACACTTGCGATAACAGTGACTTAGCTTGGTGCATCTGCATTATGCCAGGCTAGGCCAAGCCAAGGCTCAGAGGCTAGATTATTCCATTCATACTTGCGCAAACAGTGGCTCGGCACTGGCTTAAGCCAGTGCCAAGCCAGTGCTAGATGCAAGTATGAATGGGATGTTAGTTCGAGGTTTGTAACGCATAAATATGCACAAATCGTGATAATTTGTAACAAAATCTCTATGAAAGTCAATATAGGGCCTACATTTTCGATCCTAGCAGAATCTTCTTCAGAGAAGAAGAAACAACATATATATACACATATCGGTACACATGCTAAGAAACTGAGGAAGGGGGTGGAGACATGGAACAATGAAAGGGCTGTGAGTGGCCAATCAGACTAGGCTGGGATTGGAGGAAATGCACACAAAGAGGATGTTATGTAACAAGGAGCAAGGGGTTGGAGTGTGGGTCATAGAAAATAGAAGGAGGCATGATCAAAGAAGTACCATACAGGATGGTAATTAAGGACATGAATAGTGAATGGAGGCAAGATGTGAATGGAGGCGAGATGAAAGGGCTTATAGTAAAGGAGGCCAGATTGGCCACAGAAGAGGGAGGTGTGTGTGGGGGGAGGGGGGGGGGGGGGTAAACAAAGGGGAGCTTAAGTGGAGGAGGTGGGATTAATGAAGAGTGGGGGTGGGATGAAAAGGAATGCTGATGGGGAGGGGGGGATAAGAATGGGTGATGATCAATGGAAATATGAAGAATGAACAAGAGAAAGAAGGATGTACGAAAATCAGACAATGCTTATGTACACAAATGGAACCCTGTAGAACAATGGAAAATGAGAGTGTAATGTCAGTTAATTATTAGTTGGCAAGATATATACATGATATATAAATAAGTATATTGGGATATAAACAATACATGAAAATAATTACAACATGAGAAATAAATAAGTCTTATGACACTAATGCAGCTGGCTGCCGATTAGAGTCCTGTGGGAAAACAGAAAGTGGGAGAAATGTAGATTAAACATACTTAAAAAGTGGTGCATGCGATATATCAATAAACAGATGAGCATATACAATATGTACAACTATATACAGTGTCAAACTATAACAAATGATAATCTAATATGGAGAAAAAGTGAGAGAATTGAAAACTATAGTTGAAAATCGAGCAAAACAATGCATGGAAAAGGATGGAGAATGAGAGCTCCTGCTAATGAATGAGAGGGAAGCCTGTGGGAAAACAAGAGAATAATCAATGTCAGTTAAACATACATGTAGGTGAACAAAGTGTAAATGTGATACAATGCGACTATACAGGTTATAGTAAAAATCATACCAAGATATATCGTACTAATGTGCAAAGCTTAGTAAATGTGAATACAACAATTTATCTAGAATGGAGCGTGGAGAGGAGGTAAATAAAAAAAAATAAAAAAACAAGTATGGAGTAGTGTCATGGTAAATACATGGACATCTGTTGAGAAATGATAATGGAAGCAAAACAAAACAAATCAAATATAGCAAGCATATTAGGAGAATGTGTAGGATGAAGCTAAACACTGCCTTCTTGAATGTTGAGCCCACGTGGTTGGATGGTGCAGAGACATCTCATCCAGTGTTTCTCCCTGCTGGAGCGTACTGAATCTGGACGGTTACCTAGAGATTCTATGCCCTGTAGAATCATGTCAGAAATGGAATAGTTGGGTAGGTTGAAATGATGACCAACTGGGGTGTCGAGCTTGGATGTGTGGAAGGTGGATCTGTGTCCATAGAAGCGTCTCTTGAGAGTGGTCTTGGTTTCACCTACATACTGGATGCGGCAGACTCGGCAGGTGATCATATAAACAACGTTGGTGGTGGTGCATGTGATGTTACCTTTGGTGTAAACAGAGAGGTTGTTAGAGTGGCTGGTGAAAGAATCGCCCTGAGAGAGATGAACCTTGCAAATGACGCATCTGTCGGCTGTGCACTTGAAGGTGCCATGCTGTGTGGGAGAAGAATCGTTAGTGAGAGAAGGGACTTCTGCACGAACGATGAGATCCTTGATGTGACAGCATGTTGGAGCCGGTCGGAGGTGTGGAGGACGTGGTGATTATCGTGGAGGATGGTACGGAGGGGAGGTAAGTTGGGATGGAAGGTGGTCACAAGGGGTAACACGTCAGTGGTGGTCCGGTTGTGAGTCTTATGTTTGATGACATCAGATCTGAGGAGAGAACGAACTTTGTTAATGGCTTGTGTAACTGTTCTGGCCACGGGCGTAGATATGTCATTGATACCCATTCAACTGGGGGGGGGGGGGGGAAATGATCTATTCATTCATCCCCCCTGATGAATAGGTATTACGTAAGTCGCTATGCCCGTGGTTCTGGCACTGTGACCCCTAGATGTGAGATGTTCCTTGAGATGTCTGGCGTGAGGGGAAAAGTCAGAATCTTTGGAGCAGATACGGCGGAGTCGGAGAGCTTGGCTGTATGCCGGTCTTGCAGTGACGGGGATGGCAACTAGTAGAATGAAGGTATTGGTGGGTGTATGTCGGTATGGATCACTATGGATACAGTTTACGCCAGCGCGACGGAACAATTTTCATTGGTCGCGGAGATAATCCCCTCCGTATATCCCCAAACATGCACGCATGTAGTATGCACGGGGGGGGGGGGGGGGGGGGCGCCGATTATTGGGGGGAGTGGATGCGCAGATTATTGAGGGCATTTCAATGATATTTTGTTTATAGTTGTTTATAGCTTCTTTTTTCAGAGAGCTTCTCCTCATGTTTTGTTTTACTGGTGTTGTCAGTTTTTGTTGTTTGTTTGTTGTTTGGTTTTTTTTTGGGGTGAGGGGGTATGTGCCCCCCAGCCCCTTTCCGCCCACGTATCTACGCCACTGGCGCTAAGCTTATCAAGCAAGTATACCCCGCGTGATTCCCTCTCTAGAATATTCCACGATCGGGATAGTTTTACTTCGAGATATGTGTGTCTGCCGCGCCCTGTTTATTCCACAGACTAATTGCATATCGTCTGCATCAAACTATTAATTGCGTTATTATTTTGGAAGGTATTTATCGTCGAGTTTACTTCAAATCCAAGATCAAAATCAAGGAGGCGCTGAGCATTGAAATTATTATGAAGACGTAAATCTGATTAGTTACTTATTATTCAATTTTGTCAAAGTATCTCAACAACAAAAAAAAAGAAGAAAAAAAGAGCTTGTAAAAAAGTGAAATCAGCTTCTATGGAGATTCAGGTGCAGCTGTATCTGCGGATGAGCTAAGACTAAGATACATCAATACTTCTTGCCAAACTCTATTCAGCCAATATACACATCGATATACCAGAGGTGCTCAATTGACTGTATAATAAAGCAAATTCGGGCCACCACCGCCACTATTCATTTATAACAGGCAAAGGAGAAACTTTCCGAAATTGTAATTTCACTCAGAAAAATGCTTCCCTGGACGATCGCGATGATGATGCCGATGCTGTTTGCAACTCTGAGCGTCAGCGCCGACGCCGACAGCGGGCAGAGTCCGACTCGCAGAACTGATATCACTCATTGTAAGTATTTCAACGTATTGCGTTTTACTTTGAAATAACCTTCCTTTTCATTTTCGTTCATTTAACCCCTGTAACATCATTCGCTTGATCGCTATAGTGATACCACTTTACTATTAAACTAAGTGTAATATTTCACTCATGAATTATAATATAATTATATTCAATTGATTGAATATAAGTGCAACGTTCAATGGTCTGTTTTGTTTATATTAAATGTATATCGCACTAGTTTGTAGTTGAAATGTTCCCCTTTCTGAAGCTTATGAATCCTTTGTTATTATTATTTGTTGCTTAATTCATTTTTTTTTAGATTAAAGATCGATGTTATTGTTATTATTAAATGTAAATATGTATATAATTAGTTCGAGGTGCACGTCGTGTAAGCTCGCACGTTATTCTGTAAATTATTTTAGTCGGTAACCATGGTAACGCTCTTATGTGCAAATTGCTGTTCTCATACTGATAGCTATGCATAGGTCCCAAATGCTACGATTCGGAAAAAGGTGCCAGTACAAAGCTTATTTTCTTTATTACTTTTTTTCTTTTTTTTCGGGGGAGGGGTTGTTAAGAAAATGTATTACCATTATTTGATTGATAATACATTTCTAAAATCAGTGTTTAGAAACGTTAAATCTTAATATCTTCCCTATAACAGACCAATGTTTAGGATGTAAATCGAATCTAAGATTCAAATCAATGACTCTCTATTTTAATTCCCATCCATGATCATCGGAGATTTTCATTTGAATTAATATTTAAAATCATATGCATAACCCCAAACGCGGTGGTAGGTATAATCTGACAGCCTCGATGCTTTTCCGTCATAGCATGTATGTTAGAGTATATTTATAAGAACTAAGTTCAGTTATTATAATGTCACTCTTCACGTTCCACAAAACGACCAATAAGTTGATAAAATAAAATTATTGTCCAGGAGGTGTATTCTGAAAACGATTTAAAGTTATTTATTGTATCTACGTCATATCTACGTCACTAACATATTAAAGGGATCTAGTAACTTTGTTGAGATGTGCAAAAACTGATGAATGGTTGATGCAATGTATACTGTTGTTATCTCATATGTCCTCAGGGTATTGTGTGAAAATTTCAGGTCAAATGGACAATGTATGGCCAAGTAATGAGCGAAAATGCAAAGTGATATTGGGTGATATTCACCAACTCACTGCATTCACTTTGTACAGGGATGAAAATCTCGCCCGGAGATTTTCTTATCTAAATACTTCAATCATACATATCTTTGTAATGAAAGGGAAATTTGAAAAACCGAAAGCTGTCCCATGATTTTATTGTTAATACGAATACAACAAGGTATAAAGGAACCGCTAGAATTACAATTTTATTTTGAGGATTTGGACAATGTTACTAAGTCCCTTTAAACTGTAATTAAGGAAAAGTGATTTGCTAACATATTTTTTAGTGACGTAGATATGACGAAGATACAATACATTTTAACTTAAAGGGGTAGTCCGGGCCTGATAAAACCATTCGTTATTTGAATAAGCAGAATAAGAGGCATAATTGGTGAAAATTTGATCAAAATCGGACAAGAAACACGGGAGTTATACCGATTTGAACATCATGTAGTAATGAGCGATCGTTTCAAAATTGCCGCCATATGCAACATCATTGACGAGCAACTCGCCATGCCTTTAGTACATGAAAATACACTTATTTCTCATTTTCGTTACTAAAAATTAATTTTTCTCTGCTTGTTTTCACGAATTCATAGAATAATATCGATGGGCCAACCTCTTTGGAATTTGTAAACTCATTAATTTGCTTTGTTATTAAGAAAATTTAATTTTCTTTAAATTTCCATGTAGAAGTCAAAATGGCTGCAGCTCGCAAGTGACGTCACGATCGATAGCAATTGCGAACGATACTAAAAATCGGAGCAAAGTTCATCCTGTCATAACTTTTTTATTGCTCCACCGTTTTGGCTCAAATTTTCGATCATGATTCTTCATATTCACTTCATTTTATAGCAAACATCACATTTCTGGGCCGGAATTCCCCTTTAAGATCGTTTTCAGAATACACCCCCTACATTCTACATGACATTAAAGGGTACCATCACCCAAAAATAATATTCTTATAAATGAAAGGTAACATCTTTAGTAGTCCATTCCATCAACAAGTTCACAAACATATGTTTCCAGAAAAAAATATAATTGGAAAACGCATCACTATTCTAAAGCATGCGTTCATGGGTCTAAATTACGTAGACTACTTTGTCCAGAGCGAACGAATCGTCCGGGATTATATTGTCTCCAAACGTACGCGTGAATAGCATTGGCGCATTCGCAAATGTCTGGCCCGTACGGAACCAGGAAATAATAGTGGTTCCGTAAGTGGTGGTAATTAATTGCTTTGTTTATGAATTACACAACCCTTTGCAAAATGTTGGGTATCTATTTGATATCACAAAACGATACCAAATCATTAAATTATGTGTTGTTCTTTGCCTGGTGGTCCCCTTTAACGTAGACATAATTACCTTTAAAATGGTATATAGTTTGTCACATTCGGACTAAGCAAACCCTCTACAACTGAGCGCCAAAGTGTTGGACCATGGCAGAAGCAATTTAAACATACGGGAGAGGACACGCTGTTTTAAAGATTGGCGTCAGTTTAAGCGCTGTAATCTTCTGATCATTTTTATTCTATGCAAACATGATTTCTGACAGAAGGTAGATTAAGTTCACAGGATATACCAAAATCCCAAATCTCTCCGAATATTTGTAAGGAATTTAACTATTTCAGCTAATAAAAGAGCAATTACCACCGTAACTTCCCGGCCTTGTTGGGGTGTAAGGTCACATATCTGTTTTCGGTCCATGTTGGAAAAGTGAAGTCTATGTCCGTCGGTGAAACCCTACAAACATGAACTACAAAACTGTGCAAAATTTGACCAATCGCCTAAAGGGGAACCCGGTGTTACCTATACACGACTGTGGGGATTATAAAGGGACCTAGTTACTTTGTTGACATGTGCAAAAAGTGACGAGTGGTTGATACAATGTATATTGTCGTTATCTGATATGTCCACTGGGTGTTGTGTGGAAATGTCAAGTCAAATGAACGTCATATGGCCAAGTAATAAGCAAAAATGCAAAGTGATATTCACTAACTCATCGCACTCACTTTGTACACGGTTTTGGAGATCCAGTGGATAAGTTAACATCTGAACACTTCAATCGTAAATATCTTTTTAACGAAAGGGGAAACAAAAAGAAAAAAAGAAAATTGTCCATTGCTTTTATTGTTAAATACGAATACAAGGTATGATAGAACCGCTAGAATTCCAATTGGATTTTGAGGATTTGGACAATGTTGCTAAGTCCCTTTAAATGTGAATGATCAATTTTGAATTATCAACACATTGGCAGGGCACATGAAAACTGAAGTATATACAGTTAAGGATGAAGCATCCCCATAACCATGATAACTTGAACTATAAAATTGGCCCATAGATAGCATGTTTTTTTGGTTTAAATCATATTTCTTTGTTTTTGACACACACATCTGCAGGGCAGATAGGAAACGCTGAAGTCATCATCTGCAACAACTCGCACTTGTGCTCAACCAGGGACCCGCCCTGCTTCGATGGACCGATAGAACACCCGGTGGCATGCTACTGCGACGTCCTCTGCATGGTATTCAACGATTGCTGCCTAGACTACGAACTGACCTGCCTTACGACATCGGAATCCATCGACGACGCGCATTCATACTACACGGACGAGCCAACGACCACAGAAGAGACGATTGCCGTTGACATCGACGCGATTTTAGGTGTCCCATCAGAGGCCTACTCCTGCAACACACTGTACTACGTCTACCACGCGAGGAAGTTCGGCTTCCTGGTTGTGTCCATGTGCCCAAGTGGGAGGTCCCTTCCGCAGTGCGACGACGACCTGGTCTTGGATTTTAGCGTGGAGGAAACCGCAGACGAGTTCCGAACGCGGCACATTCCCGTCACGTCTTGGAAGACGGGGATAGCGTACAAGAACACGTTCTGCGCCCTGTGCAACGGAGAGTGGGAGGGCCTGCACTTCTGGAATCTGCGTTATACGGTCAAGGGAGATGTTGCGGACATCTCTAACGCTCTCTCTTTAAAGGAGAGGTTGGTCTCCTTCAACGTTGAGTATAAATGGGTTACATGGTACCCACCGTCAACCGTTCATACGAGGGTCGTCCGAGCGTGTGTAATCTCCGATGATGACCTCTGCCAGGAGCAACATGGGATGGCAACGGAGCAACCTGTCAACGCGTTCTTGGTCAACGTGGACCAGGAGTACAAGCGGTCGTTCTTCAACGGCTGTTTGAGCTACGATAACTGGATAATGAACTGTTCCTACCAAATACCCCTCCTAAGCAGGACTAAAGTCTCGGGGAAGATTAAGTACGCCGAGGAGCTGAAAAAGGTTGGAGTTATTCCGATCTCGACTATCATTGATTTCGCTGAGTCGACGATGATAAACGTCGTTCAAATCACGCATGTCATCGAGAGCATCACTTGCCCGCTGAATCATGTATTCGACCCGAGTAGATCAGAGTGCGTACCGTTGTCCTGCACTGAAGGACTGGTCGTTGACGGGACTCGATGCGTCGCCAGTTCAAGCACTCTCAAGAATCGCTGTTCCGAAGATGTGCAAGAGTGGTCCTTGGAGTTCGTTGCAGATCGCCAAATGTCTTGCAACGATCATTTCTGGTTGTTGTTTGATTGCCCGAAAGTAACACGCCTACCAATCGATTTAATAGAAGTTCTGTCCTCATCGGGTAGGTTGGTATGTCATTTTGACATTCTGGTAAATGTGTCAATGTGGGAACGTGAACAGAATGCTAGCATGGTCTTTGATGAATTCCTTACCGCTGGAGAATCGTGCATGAAGAACTTCACCAACACTCGATTTGTCATCTCGGACGCCCAAATATATTCCATGTGCAAAACGCCCTTGGAGAAGATGTGCGATAGTCCGTTAGCCGCTATCACTCCCAACGGTACTCGGACAGACCAAGACGGAAAGATGATGTACTATTTGTCTGAGTTAGAAAGGTGGTTTACAGGAGAAGTGATTGAACGCACTTCTTATATTAACGGCAACTATACTGGGGAAGCATCCTTAGCCTGTCTAGATCCGCATCTGAGATGTCCATATGTATCTCTGAACCAAACATTATTCAGCCACGTTGCAGACATGCCTGGTTACATTGAACATATCCCAACCCAACGACTCCTTCCACCCGGACAGTACAAACTTGCGAAAGATGGGCACGTACACGCATGTTCCCTGTTCTTCTCGGGAGGAACGCATAACGTGACTTCGAGTTTTTCCGTCGTCACGTTCTCGTTTAGTCAGTCAATCATCAGCGTCGTGGGCTCCTGCATCTCGCTTCTTGCGCTATCGATGACATTCCTGACCTACGCCCGTTTCCGCTCGCTCAGACGCTGCGTCTGCAACAAGTTGATCATGGTCCTCTGCGCCGCCATCTTCATGGGGCAACTGCTGCTGCTCATTACGGGCCCAGCCGGACGTTTCTTCATTCTCTGCACGTTCCTAGCTGCGCTGACGCACTACGTCTGGCTCGTGGCCTTCGCCCTCACCTTCTCCCTCGCTCACGACCTCAATCGCACCTTCGGCTCCGACGACATCAACCTCTTCATCATGGATGACGATAAAACTTTCAGAATGCACATGTTCAACTCGTTCGGAACTCCGCTCCTGATCATCATTCCGTGCCTGGTCATCCAGTTCAAGAACCACGAGAACGTCATCTACGCCGAGGACGGTGTCTGTTGGATCTCGGACTACGTGCCCATGGTAATAGCCTTCGGGGTTCCCGTCGCCATCACGCTCTGTCTCAACGTGTTCCTGTTCACACACACCATCAGCGGCATCTTCAAGACGAAGCGATTGTCCAGGAAGATACTGCTGCACTACCCGGCCAAACCAACGCTGTGCGAGAATCTGAAAGAGGTCATTATCTACTTTAAGGTAAGTTTTTCGTGGCTGCTCACCCCAATACCTTTCAGATGATGAATTAGTGTTAACACATAACTATGTCCAACAATGCCGGATCGCTGATAGTATGTGCGTGTTGTTGTCCTTTGTGAGATTTGTGATACCCAGTGCACGGTGCAATATAAGTAACTTACTTGATCAGAACTCATTAAAGAGTAATTATTTCCGTGTCATTCCTAACCCGGAAAGAGATCGTAGGTGCCGCACTCCATCCGGGTCAGTCATGTCAGTGTTACTCAGAAAAGGGGGTGACATTCATGTCCTGGAGCTGCTGAGACGTACACGGTAGATTACGTTCCCGGTCAGATTGACCCGGAATTTGTGAAATGTTCGAAATTCTGACCCTGTATTTTTAAAGACGGTAAATCATCAACTCCCTGCGCATTCTCCGGGTAATCTTAGTTCTCTGTAATTATGCACATAATGTATTTCACAAGTTCCTCTACTATACGTTTAATCCCTTCAACTATCTGTAATAATTCCTCAATGTTACCATTCCTTTAGTCATGTTAATTACATAGTCCCCAAACGTTCACGCTTTTGTTTGTCAGATCTCGACCCTGATGGGTTTCTCATGGTTCATCGGGTTCGCGGCCGCCTACATCCAGACTGACGTCCTCTGGTACATCTTCGTCGCCATGAACTCCCTGCAGGGAGCCTTCATCTTCATCGCCTTCATGTGCAACGGCCGCGTGTGGCGACTCTGGATGCAGGGCATCGCTGCCCGGACGGCCTCATCGTCCATGAAGAAGTCGATGAAGGACGGCGAGGTCGTGTACAACGCCAACGGCCACGACATGAAGACCATCAACCGCATGGTAGAGCGAGTCACCCGGATGTAGGTATAAACCATAGCAGGGCAGGCCTTCGTACCATCCACTCGCATGACTGGTCGGACTGATTGGGAAGGAGCGCAAATTATTTGGGGTGGGGGGAGGGGGAACATTATGTATTTCTTAGTTTATTGTTCATGGAATTTCCCGTATGTTTTTTATTGGTTTTGTTTGATTATGCCACCATGCCCCCCCCCCCCCCCCTCCCCCCGGTGTAGTCTGTACCTACGCCACTGGCACCATCGCTTCCGGCAGCGCTTTGTACAATATATTAGAATAGCTACATGACATTTTGTTTGGTGCTGCTGTTGCTTATTTCTTAATACCCACCACCCCCACCCCCTCCCCCTTCCCTATTATCTGACAAAAGCAATCAAAGGTAAAATCTATGAAAAATATAGCAAGACATAATGTGATCCCCCAATAATTTGAAATAAATGAATTTGGATAATTCAACTAAGAGTAATGGAAGGATAATGAGAAAATAGGGCCTGCTCGTCCTGTTTTGTATGTACACTATATAATATAGGGTTAGGGTTAGGGTTAGAGGCTAGGGTTAGGAAATAAATGAAATGAAAAAAAAAAATATATATATATATATATATATAAATAAGTAGATATACATTTTTGGTGGAAATAACTGATAACTTAAAGTACATTGGTCAATGGTGTGATGCAAATAAGATTGATTTTAATAAAAAGAAAACAAATTTTATGATTATAAAGCCAAAGAGAAAAGAGAGTCGTATTGTTGGAGTTGTTAAAATTAAAAATGAGTTATAGAATGAAGTTCAAGTATCTCTTTTTCTTGGAATATATATTGATAGGCATTTGATTTGGAGTAAACATATGAATAAGTTATGTAGGACTTTTGTATAGGCTAAGATGCTTTGTTCCGAAACAAGTCCTTGTACTATTATATAGGTTTTCTCAGCCAATTTCGTAAGCTTCTCATTCGTTTTGATAAGCGTTTCATTCAATTTCTTGAAATTGAGCTGAAGGCTTGCAATTGTCATTAAAAATTGCATTTTGTTCATACGATTTAGCTCTTCGGTCAAGTGATTTACCTTTTTTAGCATTCAATTAAAAAAAAACACGCTATTTGCATTCAATTTCGCCAACGGATTTCACGGAAGGTGGTGTTACGTAATCACAAATTTTCTCGCTTTAAATTGAATGACAATTTTACGAAATAGAAACACGTTCTAAATCGAATGCAAATAAAATGTTTTCGAATGATTGTTATATTAATTCGAATGCTAAAAAACGAATTTGAACTGCAAAATACAGCTGCGGTGACAAAATCGGCGAAATTGAATGCACACAAAATGAATTTGTATGGCCAACTTACGAAATTGACCGAAAAATTCTATATTACATGTATTAATTTATTCAGTCACATTTATTTTATGGCCCTGAAGTCTGGGGAAGTGCACCTTTGATGTTAATGAATAAAATATTGATGTTACAACAAATGGCCTTGAGAGCAATTACTTTTAATCATAGAATGGCCTCATCCTCTCCATTGTTTCATTCATTAGGTATATTAGATGTGTTTAAATTGTATAAATTGTTAGTAACAACTTTAATTTTTAAGTTAATTCATAAACACTTAACACACTCAGTGTTTGAATATTATACTTTTTTGAAAATTCTTATAGTACAAGGAGGACAGAGCATGGTAAAACTTCAATCTCGTTTCAGGGATCAGATATTTGGAATAGTATGCCTTTGGAGATACGAAGACTTGATAGACTCCACCTTATTAAGATAAATGTTAAAAAGTATTTATTAAGTCAATATGTCTTATAGTCTTGTGTGAACTGCTACCAACGATATAGCATTTTTATTCTCTTGATAAGATGTTGTTTATGTTTTATATAATCTTATAGTTTAGTTGTTATTAGTAGGTGAATGTCCACTATTGTAAATACTTAGTATAGAATGTTTATTTAATCATAGTTTATTGCCTTATTCAAATGTAAATATATTATTCATTCATGTACAGAGGGTCCTACGCTCCACTATCATTAGTTGCTATTAATGTAGGGTCCTTTTACCAATTTGTTTGTCTCTTAACATTTCGTATATACATGTATGATTGTTATCTTTGAACATATTGGTAATACAGTTATTATTATTAGTATTAGATCACTTTTTATAAAACACTCGTTCACATTGCCGATTTTCTTGCTGTTTTGTACAGAATGAATATGTTTACTCTACCACTTTCTCGATGTATTGTACAACATAATCAACATATATTCACTACGAGTATCACATTGCTTGAACATCCATTACAACTTTGTGGTGCATATGATAGTACGGATGTTTTAGACGTAATTGTGGGACGTGTGGATTAGATCACTTGATTGGCAATTATTAATTGTAAAACTTATCTACACATGTCATACCTTCGGGACCAGGGGGTGTATTCTGAAAACAATTTTGAGCTAAAATGTATTGTGTATACGTCACTAAAATTATGTTAAGCCAAATCGGTATTCTGAAAAACAGTAAAAAAGTTGCTAAGAAAATATTTTAGTGACGTACATTTTAACTTATCAACCTTTCCAGAATACACCCCCAGTTTATCCAGTGTGAAATTAAGGACATGCTAACAATCTCGGATACGTCCGCTGAGTAGTAGGAGTAGTATTAGTAGAAACAATTTTCTTGAAGAAATACCTAGGCGTGGCAAGTTTATAAAATACATTTTTTTTAAATGAATACCTTACTCATACAATTTGGATGTACATTTCTAAAGATGTTAAAGGGCAATGAAACTATGGCTTTCGGTTATTATTATCATTTAGAGGGTGAACGGACATTTGATTTGATACATAACTTGGCAATCTTGGCCTCCTGGATCCCATGAAATCCTTACGTGAACATACCCACATTTTACTAATTCTTACGGCGGCAAAAGATGATGGGAGCGGCCATGTTCTTGTAATTACCCGACATGCTTTGCAAACTCTGATGTATGTGCTTAGGGCCGAACAAAAAGCTTTTCACTGATTTCAAAGCATCTACAAGTATTCAGACAATGGTTTGAATTGGTGCTATTGAAATGCATTAGTGCATATCATTGACCGTAGTCCGCACAAACCTAATAATGGCGGCCTCCAGTGTTCGCGTGAATAGTGGTATACCCGATAGAGTTTTCACATATTTCTTCCAAAGCAGAAATCTGAGTCGGAGTAATGTTACATATAATAAACAGGCATATTACGATGTATAAAGTAGGATAAACTCTATTCTTGAGTTGCATTGCCCTTTAACAGAAAAATCTCATTATTTGTTTTCATTGTTTTTCAGTCGGTTAAATCGCAATTATTTCGAATTGGTAAATTTGACCTGTTTTTGAAACCCTAAAACTGTACATGTGTTCTCTTCGTAATTGTGAAATTATAAGAGAGAAGCGTAAATGGCTGGAATCCACACATCTTGTAAAAGGAGATTAAAGTGATCCATTCACTTTCTTTCTTTTTTTTCTCCAAAAAGTGATATTTGAGACTTTTATGATCATATACCAATATCATTGGAGGATTTTTGGAAATGATATGTGAGATTTTCATAGAAAAGGAAATAGGATTAGTGTTTACCTACGGAAAAGGGAGTACATCGATGTCTGATTCTATACCGATCGTTCGGGTGAAGTATCCGAATTCGGTTACTATGGAGGATGGAGTCTCCGAAATCGGAAACCCCTGACTATGAGTATTTACAGTCGAAAACGTCTTCAAACGCTCTAACCCTATCAAGCCCAAGCTATTTTGGTGTTCCCAGGCCCAATGAGGGGACTCATAGGGCCCCCTCTCTAATTTCTTTATTATTCAATCAACCACTTTCATATTTGGCACATGTGTCAAGCAGGTCAAACTCTACAAGTTGCAATCATAAACATTTTTAAAGGTCACCATATGAGGGCGCTATTTACGATAATATGATTTAAAAAAACATAGAAAATGTCAGAATATAGAAGTTTTGGAGCTGTTTTCGCCGAATTGACTGTTATCAAGTACCGGTAGGCAAATTTAACTTTTCAACATAATTATGTAATATTACATATTCTGGAACATAGATCAGGAAATTTCTGTGGAATTTGATGGGATTTAGAGGCCCATTAGGTCCGCAAAGTCATTGTGAAGGTGACCTTCACACATCTTATCAAACACATTACAGTACATGATAATTTACGTATGCAATTTCTTCAATGTTGACCCTATAAACTTAAACCAAATGGATTTTTTTTATATCAAAATGTTTGTTGACATCATAAGAAACCCTCATTAGCAGATTTTAATCACAAAAATATCATAAAAATAGATCAAAACTATATATGACTTAATTCTTATTATATTAATTGTTTTGCACCATTTTGTCCTTAAAAACAAAGAAAAACAAAAGAAATATTAATGAAATTTTTTTTTCAGATCATGACAACCTGTTACCGATCATATAGATTATATGAATAAACTAATTCATGTCAATGCCTGGACAGTACAAGGAATTTACACATATTACACTAATGTTGTGTTATGTAATGTAATATATACAATCACTTTCAATATAAGTTTACTAGATATGGTTACTAATTGAAGATGAAAATACCATGTCAATACCTTGGGTTTGTATGGAAAGGTTGTTCAATTCAAATTTAGAAGAAAACAAATCGGAATATTATGAGAAACTTTTTTTTAGTAACTCTTATTATTTCTATTGTTTTCCGCCATTTTGTTCTTGACAAACAAAGAAAAACAAAGACAAAACCAAAACAAACAAGTGACAACTATTTTCTGATATTGTGACTTTACTTTTGTACAGTTTATAAATTTCAAATATATAACACTTCAGAAATTTACACGATTTACTTGTTTAGTGCAAGGAAAACAAAATAAGACTTAAATTGACAAACATGAAATCCATTTTGTGTCGCTGGTTAGCAAGCGAAAACGGACGAATAATGATCTGATATGTCCACTTAATAATAATGTATGAGCATTCCACGTTAAATGGATGCTATATGGCCAAGTTATGAGCGAAAATGCAAAGTGATATTCACAATTACGCATTGCACTGAGTTTGTTCACGGTTATGACTATCCAATGGATAGTTAAACAACCGAACACTTCAATCGTAAATATCTTTGTTACGAAAGGGAAATTCGAAAAACCAAAACCGGTTTCATGCTTCTATTGGTAATACGAATACAACAAGGTATTAGACAACTAGATTTCTAATAAGGTTTGTGAGTTACTTAATCATCACGAGCGTGAGAGCACGTTGTTCACTTTGTGATAGTTAGATGGGCTTCATTAGTACAATTTCACCAGAAAATCGGTTTGTAAAAAGTGTGTATTGTTTTGTAAATAACCCTGTTCGTCAATAGTGCTTAAAAATCACGTTGATATTATCAAAACATAGATTAGGAGAACCAAAGAGGACTCAAAAATGATTATTTGGAATCGAACCAAAGTCAATGTACCTCTGTAACTTCTGTGTCCGGGTTTGTTCCACTTGTAAATTAAAAGAAATTCAACTTCGATAATCGATATTCTTTGTCAGAGTACGAAAGTTGTTTGGTCAATATTCTGCGAAAATTTAGCTACGATTTTGGTAAATATTTGATTGAATAATAACAAACAAAATGGTCAAATAATTTTGAACCTGTTGAAGAAAATAAACTATATAGTATCTAAACAAATATCGATTTTACTTTATAAAAGAATTGTGAATCGTAATCATATCATGTTGTGTAAATCATTATGTATATGATAATAAATGTCACATTCATAATTCATCCCTCATTGAAATAAAAACGAAACATTCACAAAGCAGTCCGTATGTTTTGAAACAGTTCTGTTGTGCTTGTCGTTGTGAATACAAACGTGTAATTTGGTGTTTGTGAACGTGTTCTGCATATCTGTTTTATGCACCTATTTACATTTTAAGACTTGACGTGGGATAATTAACAATTTATAGTCATTTATAGAACAATTCATCGTCATTTACTTTTGGCAATTTTGTCCCGAATTTATTCAATTTCAAGAACATTTATTTAGAATTCACACTGCATGTTTACACATTGATATACAAATTTATCATAACTTTAAAGGGACAGTCCCTCTTTTACAAAACGTCTGAACAGTTTCCAGTTGACGGATGAGGATGAATGTAACACACACAAAAACAATCAGATCGAACAGCCCTGTAATTTGGATTCTACGAATGTAAAACGAATGCGTCCCTCCATCAAACTATATATCGGTCAAGAAAAGAGTTTAACTGATTTAGCATAATATTACAATAATATTGTACTTATTCTTGTAAAGGTATTGTGAAGCCGAGATTTGTTAAGGTATGTCAGGGAAAAAAATCTCAAAAATTAAGAATATATAATAACATGTAGTCAGTTTAAGCGAGGTTTGGTTATTTTGTACAGTATTCGGTCATCCATTGTTATATATGCGCGGGTCACGTAGGGGTCACGCATAGCGTTGTGGTACTCCGTGGAATCCGTGTACGAACTTCCTCACTGGGTGAATATACGTATAGTGCACAATTAACCGTTGGACGATGGTCTATTAGTTTTAGCTCTATAACTCCACGAAAAAGAGATTTCAAGCCCTAATTTTTTCAGGCATGCTATTAAATGACATTTTCTTTCATATAAGACAATAATCTCGCAACTTTTGAAATTTGCTTGCAAACGAGGGGCTATCCCTTTAACATTCAACAAAATAATATAATTGGCAAGTGAATTCAAGGAAAAAGGAAGCATTAAATGCTGTTGTACTATTTCCTTATTACAGACAAGAAAACAAGACAAAACCAGAACAAATATAAATACAACTATTTATTTAAAAATATACAAGATTCAGCAGAATAAGACAGGCCTAAATGCAGATATGCACGAGTAAATAAAAATACTAATAGCTGCTACTCAATTGGATTTTAAGTCTTTTCACAAATGTATTTAATGATGGAGCTTCCCTGGTATTTATAAACAACGAGTTCCAGTAAAATATACAAAATAATCTTTCCTTTGAGAAGAACGTGGTAAATAATTATGAATGGACCTGCGAGGATGATCGAAAACAATCATGTAAATCTATCGGTAAATACTCCTTGGTATACATATACATGAATTTCCCAACATTTATAATGATACAAATCTTTTATTTTCAATATTTTCAATTCAGCAAAGAGCAATGAAGTGTGAGACAAATAACCTGTTTTATAAATAACTCTAATGCCTCTTTTTTTTAACAATACAATTTGTTTTGTATGCGTGTGACCCCAAGCAAGAATTCCATAATTTAAATAGGGTAATATTAAAGTATTACAAATTATTTTAAGAATATCTTTAGGAAGGAAATATTTAACTCTATTCATAACACCCAAAAATGTTGAGATCTTATTACAGATCAAATTTAAATGATGCTTCCAAGTAAAATGTTCATCAATATTTAGACCCCAAAATGTTGTACTTTGAACCTGTACTATTTGAGCACTATTCAAAGTCAAATGGTAATCTGATGAACGCTTTTTGTGTAATGAAGAAAACATAATAACATTGGTTTTCCGTCTTAACATTCAAAAATAACTTATTCGATATTAACCATCTATCGATCTTTTAAAGTTCATCATTCATTACTCTATATGCAACTTCTTCACTTCGATGACTATATAACAAACAGAATTTATTACTAACATTACATATATCATTCATATATAATTTAAAGAAAGGATAGGTCGAAGAACCGAGCACTGGGGTACACCACATAAGATCTGCGACTTCAGAGTTGCACGATTTAAGAGATATATATTGTTTCCTATGAGAAAGATAACTTCGAAACCAATCCAAAGCAATACCTCTTATTCCATAAAACTCAAATTTCATAATCAATATTTCGTGATTGACAGTGTCAAAGGCTTTGGATAAATCAAGGAAAACACCAAGAGAATATTCATTCTTTTCAATTGCAATTATTACATGCTTAAGCGCCTTCAATGTAGCATGTTCTGTGGAACGATGAGGGCGAAATTTGAATTGCGCATCATTTAACAAATTATGTTTACTTAACAAATCCATCAAGCGACGAGACATTAATTTCTCAAATATTTTTGAAAAGACTGATAGAACAGATATTGGTCTGTAATTACTTACTTCATATTTATTTAAAACCTTTATACAGGGGTATAACTTTTCCTATTTTCAAATTATTTGGAAATAGGCCTTGGGATATAGACATATTAAATAATGAAGCTAATGGTTTAGCAAGAACATATCTTGCTGATTTCATAATATCTGGCAATATGTCATCATATCCTGGTGATTTTCCAGATGGAAATTTTAAAATAACATCAACCACATCATTATCCAAAATAGGACTTACACAAAAATAATGATCACACCGTCATGTGTTTCATAAATGTGACATAGCATTAGCATTTGATGGGGGGGCTTTTAGCTGCCATATTGGGGCCTATATTAATACAAATAATTATTTAACAAATTAACAATATCATTAACTTTCTCATATTCTTTATTTTAATGTATTACATAACTTATATCATAATCACGTTTACTTCTTCTCAATATATCATTTATATTTGTCCATGTATTCTTTGGATTTAACAAATTTATTACCGACACACATCTTTTTTGCATTTCGTATAACGGTCCTTAATGTATTTCTATATCTCTCATACATTAATTAATTATTATTTGAAGAGTTCCTTACATATTTACTATAAAGATGATTTTTCTTCGTTATCGAATTATAAATACCATTTGTCATCCATGGGGATTTGTTCTTATTCAATCTTTTTCTCACCTTTTTTATTGGGAAACATTGATCCTACTTTTGTTTTACATACCTCACAAATTATCATACGCTTCGTGAACTGTTTCTCCAATCAAAACCAAATGCCAATTCGTCTCAAACAATGTCGTAATAAACATTTGGATATTGTCATCCGACAAATTTCTTTTCATATTAACATATTTGTTAATGTCCCTTTGGCCATTGTTGGCATTGCTTATCTACTACAGCAAATAACGGTAAGTGGTCACTAATATCAGTAAAAAATATACCAGAATGTTTGCATAATAAATCATTCGTAAAGTTATTATCAATTAATGTTGAACTATGAGTAGTGATTCTTGTTGGCTTATCAATAAGTGCCCTAAAAGAGAAAGATTTCACTAAATTCACAAAACTATGTGCTACATTATTAGATTCATATTTCATCACATCCATATTACAATCACCCATAATATACGTCGCTTTATTTTCTGTGCTCAATATCTATACGATCGATTCGAGTGAATCATGAAATACCTGACTTGACCCATTTGGAGGTCTATAACATATTCCAAATATACTACATTCATTATTGTGACTCACTTCAATGAAAGAACATTCCATGTCAATTGTGTTAACACACAAATCATGTCGAGCAATACATGAGACACCATCTTTTATATATAATAAAACTCCACCACCCCTTCTATTTTCACGACATGCACCGACAGCTGTATATTCTGGAAGCGCTATTAATGAATCATCAATCACATTTAACCACGTTTCAGATATGCCTATTACCAGAAAATCATTGCCAATGTCATTTAATAAGTACTTAATGTATAAAATACTCATCCGAAGGCTCCTAGCATTAAGGAATAGCATTTTTATGTTTTTATTTTTCGAAAAACATTGATTAAAGTGATCCAAGTAAAGTGTCTAACTCCACGAAAATTACTTGGAGCTTCCTCGTTTCTCTTCTGCCGTGTTGTTTAGCTTATGGTAAGAGAAGAATAAAATAGGGTTAGATTTTTTCAAATGTCCCTTTAGTATGAAGATAATTATCATTGAAAATCATCATCTCAAAAGCGTTGCCCAACGCTTTGGGTAAAAAGTAAAATTGTCGTAGCTGAACACGTCTTGCAGGCGCGCCACGCGATCGATGTACCCGACTGTTGAGCCGAGCGCGCGCAAATTCTGTATCGTCTGTATACACGGGTGCGGATATCGTCAAACGGACGATTATTACTGCGACAAATCTACGGCAGGCCATCAGTATTCGGTGATAAAATATGAACTCAATATTCTTTTTTTTTTTTCACTAGGTAAACAGTGGTCGTTTTCTTTCAAACTTTCACAAATCTTTCAATTGTATTTTACAATGATATTGATATAGGATTGAAGTCTCAAATATCATTTTGTGCAATATCTGACACTTTACAGGGATCACTTTAAAGCGATCCTCATTATAATAGGCACAATTCGTTACCTGGTCAAGACAATTCTGATCAGGATCTAAAACATTGTGTATGATATTGGGATCAATATCACTTCTTTCTTTAAATTCTACCATTTAAATAACCATAATGCATCATAAAAAACATATGACAAGAGTATAAAACAAAACTTGAAAACAAAAACAAGCATGAGGCCCTGACTTGAATTATGATCATACAGCTGCTGAGACATGAACAGACAAAAAAAGAAGACAAAAAATCGACAAAAAACATGCATGAACATGACTAACTTCTTTACGCTTTTCAACAATAACAAACTTAAAACACAAACAAGACAGCTTCACTGCTCATTAAACAAGAACAAGAAACGAGTCAGTGAAGCAGCCAACAAATTAAATTTAAAGGGCTGCAAAATAAGAGCAACCACAGACCTGTCCTAGCCTAGTAGACAGGACCACCGCATGGCATGCACAAACAACTTCCACTTAGCCTTGGTAAGACCAATGTCACTTCTGCCAACCTAATCAATTTCCATACAAAAATCAATTCTGCCGGTCTCTAGACTTTACAAAATTGCATCTAGACCTAGAGTCTTTATTCGCATTTGGTTTTCTGTAGACTAAAGCAACTCCGTTATAACAAAATATCAAGTGATTAACTCTGAGTCTAGACTATAAAGTATCTGAGTGTCATTTAAGTCTTGATTTCACTTTACTCTTGACTTGATACTTCTTTATAATTGATCCACTTTAGGGTGTTCTTTTTTCTCAACTGAAGAATAACTCTGCTTCCAATGATAGCAATCTTGGTCGAAACGCCTTTCTCTTTCCGCATGTTGTAAGCTATACCAGCAAGAACCCCTCGTCTTGCTTTAAGGGCAGGCGGGAGGTCGGTGCGCTCTGTAATCCAACTGAGCCTATCCTGCTGAACTGGCACCGAAGGCGAAGCCACAGACTCAGAGGTCTCGGAGTGGATCTTGGACTCGGTCTTGGGCCCCTTGGATTTGGTGGGCGTCGCTGACCTTCCTCAAATGCATCAAGGATTTTGTCTCGCTGTCAAATGTAAACAAACTTGGCGATAACTGCTCTTGGTCTCATCCGTTCTGGCTCTTCAGTTACTTGGTGTGAACCAGGACCAGGACCCGGTTTCGGTCTACCAGTAGTAGACCTACCATCACCAGACATGTTCTGTGGTCTTGGAAGGCCGTGAACATTGACAAGAGAAATGCCTTAAGCCTCTGCTTTGTCGATCCCAAGCTTACAAAAAGCATCCCGTATTTCTACGTAGATGTCTTCATTTGGCTCCTCTTTGATCCGGTAGAATAATAAATTGGACCGACGATTGTAGATTTCGGATATAATGAGTTGGTCTCAGTCGGCGATCTCTCTCTCCAATTTTTGCTGGAGCTCTGGAACTTTTTTTTTTTTTTCAATGTTAATGATTTTGTCAGTGTTCATACTAACAGATGTCTCCAGCTGGGTGATGTTTAATTTAATTGAGGCGACCTCGGTGGTGAGGAGGTCTAGCTTACTGCAGACAGCGGTCGAATTGGAGATAATAGTAGCCTACGTTTAATGTCTGCCAATGTGAGCGAACTGTCATTGCGACGTTCGTCCGTATCGGATGGGCCCAGGCCGGCTGCAGCTGCTGGAGTGCCGTTGATCTTATTGCGCGTGGGTCGAGACATAGTTTTGATGAAATAAAATAAGTCACAGTGGGATCCGAATAATCGGAAGCAAAATTCCTACATTTTCGTTAGTTGAAAGAGCTCAAGTAGGAGTATGTATGATGAAAAAACAGAAAATGCCGTGCGGTGGCCTCCCCGGCTCAAGTTACGTGTCCGTCGTCAAACGCGCAATCTTGGTCTCCGCGAGTTTCGTGGTGAAATTTTCGATTTCACGTAAACGCGCGGAAATCCGTGCGTGAGCGCCGACTACCTTGTTTTACTACATGGCCTATGGTAGTGAAACCGCCGTGTAGCAGAAATGTTCATGTATAATCATAACTTTATACACGCGAATTGATTTTATCACTGCGCGCACTCGATATGTATATATTTACCCATTCATACTAGGCATCGATGCTGGACAAGTATCGCGCAATAATGAATGCAACACTGGCCTGGCTTAGCCAAGGATGCTTCTGGGCATGCGCTATACAACGTTGGCAGTAGCAATTAAAAGTGACCTAGTACACACCACATGTGACGTAACAGTGACTAAGCAAATTCTATGCGAGCAAGACCGTAATGCGCATGCGCAGAGTTAAGCTAGACAGTGTTCCATTCACACTTGCGATAACAGTGGCTTAGCCGATCCAAGGCTGAGGCCTTGCGCAAATAGTGGCTCGGCACTGGCTTAAGCCAGTGCCAAGCCAGTGCTATATGCAAGTTTGAATGGGATGTTAGTTCGAGGTTTGTAGCGCATATGCATGAATGGATACAGTTTACGCCAGCGCGACGGAACAATTTTCATTGGTCGTGGAGATAATCCCCTCCGTATATCCCCAAACATGCACGCATGTAGCATGCACGGGGGGGGGGGGGGCGCCGATTATTGGGGGGAGGGGATACGCAGATTATTAAGGGCATTTCAATGATATTTTCTGTGCCCTTCTTTCACACGTATTCACGCCACAGACATGGCAGACGGGCATTGTATCGTTTATCTTTGTTTATAGCTTTAAATTTTCAGAGAGCGTCTTCTCGTGTTTTGTTTTACTGGTGTTGCCAGTTTTTGTTGTTTGTTTGTTGTTTGTTTGGTTTTTGGTGGGTGAGGGGGGTGAGTGCCCCCCCCCCCCCAGCCCCTTTCCGCCCACATATCTACGCCACTGTCGCCAAGCTTATCAAGCAAGTATACCCCGCGTGATTCCCTCTCTAGAATATTCCACGATCGGGGTAGTTTTACATCGAGACATTTGTTTCTGCCGCGCCCTGTTTATTCCACAGACTAATTGCATATCGTCTGCATCAAATTGTAACTCCGTCTTGCTGTCTTGTCCTGACATTGTGTCGTTTGAGTTCGTCAGGTTGCCTACTCGTTGTATTAAATATAAATCATATAAATCATGAAATAGTGTTTTGATCTTTCCCGCGATTAGCCATGTTTACTTCAACTATTAATTGCGTTAATTATTTTGGAAGGTATTTATCGTCGAGTTTATTGCAAATCTACGATCAAAACCATAGAGCCGCTGAACATTGAAATTATAGGTTTTCTCGGACAATTTCGTAAGCTTCTCATTCGTTTTGATAAGCGTGTCATTAAATTTCGCGATATTGAGCTGAAGGCTTGCAATTGTGGTTCAAAATTGCCTTTTGTTCATACGATTTAGTTCTTAGGTCAAGTGATTTACCACTTTTAGCATTCAATTTAAAAAAACACGCTATTTGCATTCAATTTCGCCAACGGATTTCACGGAAGGCGGTATAATGTAATCACGAATTTACTCGCTTTAAATTGAATGACAATTTTACGAAATAGAAACACGTTTTAAATCGAATTTGAACTGCAAAATACAGCTGCGGTGACAAAATCGGCGAAATTGAATGCACAAAATGAATTCATGAGACCAACTTACGAAATTGACCGCGAAATCCTATATCATGAAGAAATAAATCTGATTAGTTACTTATTATTCAATTTTGTCAAATTATCTAAAAAAAAAAAAAAAAAAGTGAAATCAACTTCTATGGAGATTCATGTGCAGCTGTATCTCCGGATGAGCTAAGACTATGATACATCAATGTATCACATCAACTATCTTTCTCAACTCTATTCAGCCAACAAATATATACATCGATATACCAGAGGTGCTGCAGCTCAATTGACTGTATAATAAAGCAAATTCGGGCTACCACAGCAACTATTCATTTATAACAGGCAAAAGGAAAACTTTCCAAAATGGTGATTTCACTCAGAAAAATGCTACCCTGGACGATCGCGATGATGATGCCGATGCTGTTTGCAACTCTGGGCGTCAGCGCCGACGGCGAAAGCGGGCATACATGGAGTCCGACTAGCAAAACTGATAGCATTCATTGTAAGTAATTCAACGTATTGCGTTTTACTTTGAAATATAAACCTTCCTTTTTTATTGTAGTTCTTTAACCTCTGTATTGTATTATCATTCGCTTGATCGCTTCACTATTAAACTAAGTGTAATCTTTCACTCATGCATTATAATATATATTCAATTGATTTAATATAAGTGCAACGTTCAATGGTCTGTTTTGTTTTTAGTAAATGTATATCGCACTAGATTCAGATTTTCAGATTCAGATTCAGTTTATTCAAACCATAAAACAGAAATAACAAATACAAATGGCACTTTGATAATTAAATATACAAAATGGTTTTGGACCCCATAGAAGCAGGAGCATGAAAATTGGGGCCCTTATACAATTCTAAAGAAATAATATGGTAGGTTGGTCATCATTCACACTGTTCAAACACACCATTCACTCAAACCCACATCGTGGGCACTGCTATGAATACAAGAAGAGAATAGAAGGAGCGAAGAGGGGATACGAAAATACGAAGATAAAGAAAACAGTAGATAGACGAGCGAGTGAAAGTTTAACAGAAAATATGACAAAGTACTTAGTTTACAATAGTTGTTGCAGTACGTCCCTTTTACATAAACACTTGAATCTTTTTTTATTTTTCAAGTTTTTTCAAGTTTCAAGTTTATTTCAATTCAAATCCAAAGAGTATAAAATACAGATTATATACAATAAAAAACAATATATAACAACATACAAATTAATGTTTACAAACATACCAGAATTGTAAGAAGTTATTCAATAGAAGTGAATTGGGTAACTGCAAATAAAACCGTAAGGTTCTGTCGAGGCAGTCCCCGTTATAAAAAGTTACATACAAATTCCAACAATTGCCTATAAAAGATCAACAACAACAAAAAAAGAAAAAAAGAAAAAAAGGAAGAAGAAAAACAGTTGACGGATTAACATGCATACATTATTATTAATTTAAAAACAGATGAAGTATTTCTTAATTTTTGATCTAAAAGAGTTTAAAAAGGTAGTGTCTCGGATATCTCTGGGGAGAGAATTCCAAAGTATAGGGCCAGTGTGTCTAAAAGTAAATGCAGAATTTGTTGATGACCATTTATCAATATAATAATTATCAGGATTTCTAGTATTATAATTATGAACAGATTGTTTACATTTCATCATAGTGGCAAGATTAATAGGCAGTTTATCAATTTTATGTTTAAAAACCATGAGCAAAATACAGTATTTATTCAACTGATAGATATTTAAAAACTGGAGCTGTTGAAATAATGGTTTTGAATGGGCATTAAAATCAGACATAAGGCATATTCGTACTTTACGCTTTTGTAATATGAACAATCGATGTAATCGTGTTGGGTATGTGTTGCCCCATACAACATTACAATACATTAAATACGGCAAAACCATTGTATTATACAATAAAATCAAAATATTTTGTGGCAAAATATGACGTAATTTGCTGATGACACCAATATTTCTTGAAATTTTGTTTGAAATGGCAAGTATGTGAGCATTCCAAGTTAAATGTTGGTCAATAATTGCTCCTAAGAAGTTAGTTGATTGCACTCGTTTTTATCGAAACATCATTCATTTTTATACTTAATGCCTTCAACGAATCATCTGAAATATTATTTTGCTTATAATAAAAATATATAAAGTTAGATTTAGATGTATTTAAAGACAATCTATTACTATTAAACCATTGTGAAACATGCTGTAAATCATTATTTAAAGTTTGACATAAAATATCAATATCTTTATGAGAATATAGGATATTGGTGTCATCAGCAAAAAGGACAAATTTGAGAATATTAAAACAATAACTTAAATCATTTATGTACAATAAAAATAAAAGAGGACCTAACATTGAGCCCTGAGGGACTCCACAAATGACTTGCATTGGATCGGATAAAACATCATTATATGAAACTATTTATTGGTGTCGATTTTTCAAATAATTATTGAACCATGTGTGAGCAATACCTCTTATTTCATAATAATTCAATTTATCTAACAAAATATTGTGATCTATGGAATCAAAGGCTTTGCTGAGATCTAAAAAAAGACCTATAGTGTGCAATTTCTTACTTAAGGAAGTTACTATATAATCATGAACATCTGTTAGAGCCATTTCAGTGGATACATTTGTAGTAAATCCATATTGGCAAGAATTTAATATTGCATTATCCAATAAAAATGTATTCAAACGATTATATACAATTCGTTCTAAAAATTTTGAAAAAAATGGTAAAACTGAAATTGCTCGATAATTACTTAAATTATGAATATCATCTTTTTTATATATTGGAGTGACTCTGGCTATTTTCATTTCAGATGGTATTGTTCCTGTACATAAAGACATGTTAAAAATATGAATAAGAGGTTCTAAAATATAATCAATAATTGTCTTAATTACACATGGATTAAAACCATCTACTCCACAACTTTGAGTACTTTTTAATGATTGCACAATTGTTATTATTTCATTTGCAGTAACAGGTTTCAAAAATAAAGATGCAGCACATGGTTGAGGCAAGAAATCTCTATAATTATTATTTACAGGAATTGTATTGCATATGTTCAATCCAATATTAATAAAAAAATCATTAAAAGAATTTGCAATATCATGTGGATCATGAATATTTTGTACATTTACTATAAAGTAAGAAGGCAGAGCCTTCCTAGATTTACCAAATATCTCATTTATTACAGACCATGTTTGTTTAATATTACCTTTTGTCTTCTTAAATCTTTGTGCATAATATGCCTTGCGTGCCTTTTTCAATAATTTATTTACCTTGTTTCGAGCTTTCTGATACTTAAGTTTGTTATTATTAGAATGGTGCTTACAAAATATTGTATATAATTTATTTTTATTTTTTATTATAATCAATAATTCACCACTCAGCCAAGGTTGTTTACATTTATTCTTATTTGTTCTAGTAGAATATTTTTAATTTTTATCATAGTATACCATTAATCTATGTTTAAATCGACCATATGCTATTTCTACGTTACTTGAATACATAACCACATTCCAATCCTCATCATGCAGATCTGACTTTAAACTATTTACAGTATGTTCATTAATTATGCGTTTTCTAGGAACATTATACACATAATCATTACAAATAATTTTCCTTGTTATTTGAAATATTGGTAAATGATCGGATGCATCATTAAAAAAAATTCCTGGGGTTATACTTGAAAAAACATTGTTTGTGAATATATTATCTATAAGAGTTGCGCTATTTACAGAAAGACGTGTTGGTTTATCAATTAATAGCAAGAGTGACGAGGAATGTAAAATGTCTAAAATATCAGCACTATATTTATTTGTACATTTTAAAAGATCAATATTAAAATCACCCATAATATAGATTAATTTATTGTCCCTATTAAATTTGTGTAAGCATACATCAAATGCATTACTCCTTACTTCACACTAGAGAACTCACAAACAACTACTAAAGCCAATAATTGCGTTTTGGTGGTTTATTGTGTCGATTGAGCAACAAATGCCATTATAATAAACATTCCTTACAAGGAATGTGAAAAGTACCAATCAATTGTCCGTTAAAACTTATTAATAAAGCTTTCTACTCCTGATTGAGGTTTCCTATAAATTATACCAACAATTATGTTTTTTTCATTTTTATTCATAATTTTAATAAAAAGGCATTCATTACCATCACATTCCAATGATATATCATTTCTAATTTTAAAATTCAAAGAGTCTGAAACAAGAAACAAGAATGAATAAATGAATATCCTTCTAAATGAAATAAAATGGGTGTATTAATTTGAATCCATGTCTCCGTGAAACCATAGATAGAGAAAGAATAACTTAATGAGTGAATGAAATCACTTATAGCTAAACAATTCTTAGATAAACTCCTCGCATTGAAATGTATAGTACTAAAATCAGTATCTAATTTAGGTAAAGACATAAATTCATCTTCCAAATAATAATTGCATTCAACTATTTCATCATGTAAATAACCTTCATCATCACTGTCCAATGCTGGATCACATCCTAAAGAATGTTCAAAATAATGTACTTTTTAGTTTATTTATATCAAATTTTTGTTCATGCAATGGTGTTATACAAATATTCATAAATTCATTATCATTTAAATCATAAAATGGGAACACTGGGTTTAAGCATAGAGGATATTGTGCATCACGTGTATCATCCATTTAAAAAGAGAACTAGTAATATGGCCATGACCATCCGTCTACATCTAAAGTACCAACAAAAAAACATAGTGGTGCAAAACAAAACAAAACCTACAAATTAGGAAACTATAATTACAAGCATGTGAAAAAGATGATGGAAAAAATAAATGAAACATTCACTGACTGAGTTTAGAATATGCCTACGATAACCAGATTTTAAAACTTCCTAAGGTCTTTTTTGCACAAGATCAAGTGTTTTTTGTTGTCTTTGTCAGTCACTAGTATACGACCATCTCGTGACCATGCTGCTTTCACTTTCTCAGAGGTTCGTACATGTGCAAGCAGGTCTTGATTTGCTTTTGTCAAGTCTTCCTGGATGGACTTCCGCTTACCTGCAAGCTTCCGTCCTTTGGAGATGACTTCTTGGCGTTTCCTGTACGATTTAAACTTGGCGATGATTGGGCGTGGCAGGTTCTTCTCCTGATGTTTTTGCTTGGAGCCATTTCTGTGGGTGCGTTCGAGGTCATCCTTGGAGAGGTCGACCTGGAGAACGTCCTTTGCTACTTGAAGAATTATGTCGTCGGTATCTTCATCACCGCGCTCCTCAAAGCCGAAGAACATGAGACAATTTCGCCTCGAATATTGCTCCTGTTGGTCTAGCTTACGTTGTAGCGATTTGATCTGCACGTGTTGTGTTTCTAGTTGATTTTGGAAGGTTCCAATCTCCTTCGACTTGCTCTCAGTTGCGATTTCGAGATCGAAGATCCCTGCTGTTTGTCGAGGGTTTCCCGGATGTCGGCTAGTTGCTTGTTTACGCGCTCTTCCACCAAGTCGATGAATCTTTTATCTTTAAAGATGTCTTGTATTACAGCTACAAGCAAGGCTGACTTCTCTTTCTCCTTCCCTCTTGTGTTCATTTGGGCTTTGTCTGGATCTGCCATGGTTACTGCGGGTTTCGGTAAACTGGATTAGAGATCCAACAATGCAGTTTGAAGTGTCCACAATAACAAGCTGGGTGACTGCAAAATGGGGCAATAAGATGAATGTAGTTGACCACCAGCGCTGACAATAGATGTGTTCAATTCATGCCTCGTTGAGCAGCAATACCATGGGCATGGTGTTGAAGTATGTGTATACAATGTACAGCAGTCACTTTCAAATTGTGTTGGGTTCACAATTAAGCAGGTACCATGCAAACACCATTTTACGTGGTTGGGACTATGGGCACTTTTGATCCTCTGAGTGGTAATAATATACTGAGTTCAAATTCACTATTTCATGGTTTTGATGCTATGAAACATGCTCCTGGTTGTAGATTGAGGCTTTATATAGTCTTACATGACTAAAGCAAGAGTCAGAAACATATATAGACTTTCAAAATACTCCCAAATTAAGAGAAAAAACAGAGTCCCAAAATGACTTCGTCAAAAAGAACATCCACACAAAAGCATGACAAAGTTATACTTGATCTTATATTCTCAGAGAGATTATTCCATTTGTTTATGCCTACATTTTGAAAGGAGTTTAACGCATGAGTAGTACGTCCTAGTGGTTTGTGTAGTAATAATCTTTGCCTAGTGCTATAAGAATGTATACATGAATTACTTACAAACAATGTTTTAAACAGGAGCGGTAAATGTCTCGTATGGAAATTAAACATAAATATTAGAGTATCCATAGTAATTAATTCCTGGATAGGGAGAATGTTCATCTTTAAAAATAAGGGATTACTAGGGCTATTATATTCAGAGTTGGTAATGATTCTAATTGCCCTTTTTTGTTGTAACAAACGTATTTTATTAAGATGAGAAAAATATGAATTACCCCAGACAATATTGCAATATGTCAAATGCGGTAATACCAACGAATTATATAGTAACAACGATACATTTTGGGGCAACATATATTTCAATTTTGATAATATTCCAACACTAGATATCTTTAAAACAACATTCTGAATATGGATCTTCCAGTCAAGAAATTCATCAATAGTTATACCAAGAAATAATAATGATTTTACATTTTTTTAATATTATGATTCATAGAAATAGCATCAATGGTTTCGGGAATTCTTCTACTCTTAGAATGAAATAAAATAGAATTTGTTTTGTCATAATTAAAAATCAATTTATTACTCCGTAACCATTCACCTAACGTTCTTAATTCTGCATTTGCTATGGATATAAGTGTATGGATATTTCTATAATAATAATAATAATGGTGGCTACTTATATAGCGCACGTTCCGTCAGAAAGGAGACAGAAAGGCAACAGTATCGTCAGCAAATAAAGAGAATCGAAAAAGACTTGTGCTAGTCAAAATATCATCTATATTATAATAGGAGGACGGGTTTCGTGTCGGTCGCCAATATTTTTCCGTCGGCAAAATGTGTCGGTCGCCAAGATTTGTCCAGAATACAGTTTTCAAGCCGCGTCTGGGCAATAAAATCGCGATGCAGCTTCTACTGACGTAATGTGCGTGCGAAAAAAAAACCCTTGGTGCGTTTTACTAACCAAAGTGATGTGTCCAGAATGCAGTTTTCAAGCAGCGTCTGGGCAATAAAATCGCGATGCAGCTTCTACTGACGTAATGTGCGTGCGAAAAAAAAACCCGTAGTGCGTTGTATAACCAAAGTTATCCCTCAAACATTGAACAAATTACTACCGGTCAGGCGCGGAGCGTGAGTCTGCGATAAGCTTTCGTCTGGAGCACCTTGTTTACGAGTTGACCGCTATTGAAGTGCCTTGGAAAAACTGCCGTATCTCTCTTGAAACCTTACCAAAATGTATACTTCATATACCATATGAAAGAAGAATAACCTATTTTTACTGATAAATATAATATTCGAACAAAATAATGTGGGAAAATATTTAAAAATAGGCATGATCCATACCGCAATTTTTTTTTTTTAAGCTTCAGAAAAGTAGAAAATTTCATTATTTATCACCCGTGGGCAAAGCCGAAACTTAAATATATGATTAATCATACATTTATAAGACTTCACACCAATACCCTGTCAATTTGTTTTTTTTACAGGGTCATGTCGGGGAAAATCCATGACAATGTCGATTACGAGCCTGCGAGTAATTGTCTCGCGCTACGAGAGTGGCAGTCCCAACAGTACATTTTCGTGTAGTGTGTTGTGCGACTTGCCATGTATAATTTACTGTACTGGTAGTGCGCCGGTAGTTCACACACTGCAAAACGAGTGTCAATTTCCAACTCTGGAAGAATTAAGAAGAAGCAAGACAATTAAATCGTTCTTATTATGATGTCTGGAATCATTTCTGCGCTGCATGAGTGACTGACTGAATTAAATTTGATCTGATCTTGCAATTTTGTTGTATATGCCGATGTTCGGTGCGTGATGGAGATGAGACAAAACAAATTTTCAACGTAATATTCGCAAAATTTGAAGAAAAAACCAGGGGATCCTTTCGTGAAGGGCTACCGAAATATGTTGTTCAGTTGCATTTTAAATATTTAGAAACGATTTTTGTAAATGTCTACTCGAATTGCATACGTATTTGTTTTTGCACTCAAGCAGTGGCGTACCCAGGATTTCTTAAGGGGGGGGGGGGGGGGGGTTAGTCAGCGGGGGGTAGTCGTAGAAAAATTTCAAAGCCGAGACCAACAATTTTCGACACTTTCAAGGCCGAGATCAGTTTTTCGACATTTTCGAGGCCGGGATCACGGTTTTTCAACATTTTCGAGGCCGAGACCACGGTTTTTCAACATTTTCAAGGCTGAGACTACGGTTTTCGCACTTTTCGAGGCCGAGACCATCAAAAATTACGATCGAGACCGCTAAAATTTGGTCTCGAGACCAGTTAAAATTTGAAAAGGGTGGGTTCAAACCCCCCAAAACTGTCAATTTTGGGTCAAAGGGGGGGGGGGGGAGGGGGTTGAACCTAGGGTACAATCTCGGTCGGATCTCGGACTCGGCTTTGAATAATTTTCAACGACATCCCCCCCCCCTCAAAAAATGTTGACGGCCATCCCCCCTCGAAAAATCTTCACCGGCAGCCCCACTCGAATACTTTACTAACACCCCCCCTCCCCCACCGACACCTACTACTTCTACTACTACTACTACTTCTACAGGCTACTAATACTATACTACTACTGTATGGTAATAATAATACAATAGTTATAATCAGTGGGGTCATGCATGGTCCAGTACCCACTACACCCATCACTTACTCACACTGCCCCCCTCTCTCCCTCACTGCCTTCAGCATGGTGTCCAATCCTATTATAGATCTGTTATAATGTACTGTATTTTAATGATTGGATGCCGAACTTGACGAACTGCTGTCCAAATTTGTAATAATACACTGTTACCCTAACAATAACTTTTATATATTATATTATAAACATACAAGCAGAGAATCCACTATAATTAACCATAATAGTGTTTTTCTACAGGAAAATAAAAAATAATGAGTCACAAAAACACAACATATAATATACCTCACTCAAAGATCTGGTGACGGGTAAATTGCTAGTTAATATAAACTAAGAACAATAGTGGTCCTAAAACAGATCCTTGTGGTACACTACACGTTACAACTTTGTGATTGGAGTTGACACTATCGACCAACACATACTCTTTTCTTCCAACTAGATATAATTTAAACCAATTAAGTGCTACTCCTCTCACTCCATAGTAAAATAATTTTTCTAGAAGAATGTGGTGATCGATGGTGTAAAATGCCTTTGAAAGATCCATTAATAAACCCATACAGAAATTTCCCTTGTCTAACATATTTGAGACAAAAGTTAACACATTTAATACACCATGACACGTTGAATGATTTTTTCTAAAGCCAAATTGTTCATTAATTAAAATATCATATTTTGAAAGGAAACTATCAAGTCTATTGTGCATTACTTTTTCCAAAATCTTTGAGAATATTGATAAAATAGCAATAGGTCTGTAATTTTTCATATCCTTTGGACAATCTTTTTTACAAAGTGGCACAACCTTTGCTATTTTCAACGATTCTGGAAACACACCAATACAAAGCGATTTATTAAATATATTGCATAATGGTTCTACAAAGCAATTAATTGTTTCTTTAACTACCGAAGGTGAAATATTATCATAACCACATGACTTTGATGGATCTGAAGAGGTGCAAATCTGTAAAAGTTCATGAACAGTAGTAGGTTTTAAGAACATTGTATCATCATACTCGGAATTTAAATAGCGTTTGAATGAATGTGGTATACAATGATTAGAATCACATAATTTCTTGCCTATACTTACAAAATATGAATTAAATTGTTCAACAATCTCTTCTCGTGAGGAATATGTATTATTATCAAAGTACATTTCATTAGGAATTGCATGTTGTTTTCTATTACCAAGGATATTATTTATTCCGTTCCATGTCTTCTTCATATTTCCTTTGCACTTTTCAAAAAGATTATACATTTTTTTTTCGCATTTCTTATAATCATAGTAAGTTTATTTTATACACAGTATATTTCAAGCGATAGCTTTCACTAAGTTTGCGTATATACATCTTATATAGTCTATTTTTCTTAGAAATCGATCTCAAAATACCAGTTGATATCTATGGTTTTCGACCTTTTTTGTTTTTAATTGATCATCTATTACAGGAAAACAAGCATTGTATAATAAAGTATTTTTTTCAACAAAGTAATCATAACTAGCATTTGTATCAAGACACATATAGATGGGTGACCAATCAATCTGGGATAACTGAGCCTTAAACTCATTGATAGTTTTATCCGTAATTAATCTCTTTTGAATACTTGGATTTTAAAATTGTTTTTTTCTGATTGGCTTTTGTTCCTAAGTTAATCAAACAAAATATTGGAAAGTGGTCCGAGATATCTGTATAAAATAACCCTGTATGTACATTTTCTAATGAGGTATTTATAAAGATATTATCAATCAATGTGCACGATCTAGAAATGACACGTGTAGGTTTAGATATTAGTGGGTACAAGTTATGAATGAACATAGTTTCTAAAAAGTCATTTGTTTGATTATGCGTGCAATGATTTAACAAATTAATATTGAAGTCACCCATCAAGTATATATTTTTCTTTTCCTTATCCAAAACATCCAACAATTAATTTAGCTTATCATTAAAACAAAGAATGTTCGTGTTAGGTGGCCTATAGACGCAACCGTATTAAGCGCCTAATAAATGTTGTATATTATTATTATTATTATTATCCAATAATTGTTGATTTTTTTACCTGAATGTTTAATTTCAACAAAAATTACTTCAATTTCTTGGGAACAAATTGATAAATCATTACGAACAACATAATCAATTCCATTTTTTACATATAATCCCACACCCCCTCCAGTTCTGTTGGGTCTACAAACTTGTACAAGTGAATAATTGTCTATGTTATACATATTTAAATGAGTGTTGGGAGTTATCCAAGTTTCAGAAAGACCAATAATATCAAAATTATACTGGAGAAACGACAAAAATACTTGTAAATTATCAAAGTTTTTACACAAGCTTCTAATATTCAAATGAATGACAGACACTTTGTTTTGATCGTTTTCTAACAATTTATGATAGTTTTCAGGAATTATATAGTTGCTTTTACTTTGAGAAATATATTGCACATCATCATCACATAATATATCATTAGAAGAATCATTTTGTTCCATATGATTTATATCAAAAGGATTAATTTTCATACTAAGAAGTTTATTTACATGAATATTTTGATTTAAGCGAAAGAAGGAATATAACGACACGTAATATTCAAAATCATCATCAAAGTGATTAAAAGGGAAAAGATGACACGAGCATTTTGTACAGATAAACTGAGTGCCAGATGAAGAGGGAAAAGGAGAGTTGCAATGCTTACAGTAGTCACGCATTCAAAAGCACACATCAACACACACATAGATGACTAAACCTAAACAAAAAACTTTACAAAATTGAATAGAGATAAATTATAAGTACACCAAAATAAGTCGCAGTAAAAAGTTTGCACTTAAAATGTAAGCTTGGCTTGTTGAGAGTGCATTACTAGATTGTAGTTGAAATGTTTCTCTTTCTTAATCTAATGAATCCTTTGTTATTATTATTTTTTACTCAATTCATTTTTTTAGATTAAAGATCGATGTTATTGTTATTATTAAATGTAAACATGTACATAATTAGTCCACTGGGTGTTGTGTGAAAATTTCAAGTTAAATGGACGTCATATGGCCGAGTAATGAGCAAAAATGCGAAGTTATATTCACTAACTCATTGCACTCACTTTGTACACGGTTTGGGCGATCCAGTGGATAATGTAACATCTGAAAACTTCAATCGTAAATATCTTTTTAACGAAAGGGAAATTTGAATAAAATTTAAAAAAACTTGTCACATGCTATTATCATTGTTAAATACGAAAACAACAAGGTATGATAGAACAGGTAGAATTCCAATTGGATTTTAAATGTGAATTATCAATTTTGTGTCTATGCCATACACATTGGCAAGGCACATGGAAACTCTATACCTGTAGTTTAGGGTGGAGCATCCCCAGAACCATGATAACTTGAACTATACAATTGGGCCATAGATAGCATGCCTTTTTGTTTAAATTATATTTCTTTGTGTATGACACACACATCTGCAGGGCAAATAGGAAACGCTGAAGTCATCATCTGCGACAACTCACACCTGTGCTCAACCAGGGACCCACCCTGCTTCGATGGACCGATAGAACACCCGGTGGCATGCTACTGCGACGTCCTCTGCATGGTATTCAACGATTGCTGCCTGGACTACGAACTGACCTGCCTTACGACATCGGAATCCATCGACGACGCGCATTCATACTACACGGACGAGCCAACGACCACAGAAGAGACGATTGCCGTTGACGTCGACGCGATTCTAGGTGTCCCATCAGAGGCCTACGCCTGCAACACACTGTACTACGCCTACCACGCGAGGAAGTTCGGCTTCCTGGTTGTGTCCATGTGCACAAGTGGGAGGTCCCTTCCGCAGTGCGAGGACGACCTGGTCTTGGATTTTAGCGTGGAGGAAACCGCAGACGAGTTCCGAACGCGGCACATTCCCGTCACGTCTTGGAAGACGGGGATAGCGTACAAGAACACGTTCTGCGCCCTGTGCAACGGAGAGTGGGAGGGCCTGCACTTCTGGAATCTGCGTTACACGGTCAAGGGAGATATTGCGGACATCTCTAACGTGCTCTCTTTAAAGGAGAGGTTGATCTCCTTCAACGTTGAGTATAAATGGGTTACATGGTACCCACCGTCAACCGTTCATACGAGGGTCGTCCGAGCGTGTGTAATCTCCGATGATGACCTCTGCCAGGAGCAACATGGGATGGCAACGGAGCAACCTGTCAACGCGTTCTTGATCAACGTGGACCAGGAGTACAAGCGGTCGTTCTTCAACGGATGTTCGAGCTACGATAACTGGATAATGAACTGTTCCTACCAAATACCCCTCCTAGTCAGGACGAAAGACGTCGTGAAGAGTACGTACGCCGAGGAGCTGAAAAAAGTTGGAGTTATTCCAATCTCGACTATCATTGATTTCGCTGAGTCGACGATGATAAACGTCGTTCAAATCACGCATGTCATCGAGAGCATCACTTGCCCGCTGAATCATGTATTCGACCCGAGTAGATCAGAGTGCGTACCGTTGTCCTGCACTGAAGGACTGGTCGTTGACGGGACTCGATGCGTCGCCAGTTCAAGCACTCTCAAGAATCGCTGTTCCGAAGATGTGCAAGAGTGGTCCTTGGAGTTCGTTGCAGATCGCCAAATGTCTTGCAACGATCATTTCTGGTTGTTGTTTGATTGCCCGAAAGTAACACGCCTACCAATCGATTTAATAGAAGTTCTGTCCTCATCGGGTAGGTTGGTATGTCATTTTGACATTCTGGTAAATGTGTCAATGTGGGAACGTGAACAGAATGCTAGCATGGTCTTTGATGAATTCCTTACCGCTGGAGAATCGTGCATGAAGAACTTCACCAACACTCGATTTGTCATCTCGGACGCCCAAATATATTCCATGTGCAAAACGCCCTTGGAGAAGATGTGCGATAGTCCGTTAGCCGCTATCACTCCCAACGGTATTCGGACAGACCAAGACGGAAAGATGATGTACTATTTGTCTGAGTTAGAAAGGTGGTTTACAGGAGAAGTGATTGAACGCACTTCTTATATTAACGGCAACTATACTGGGGAAGCATCCTTAGCCTGTCTAGATCCGCATCTGAGATGTCCATATGTATCTCTGAACCAAACATTATTCAGCCACGTTGCAGACATGCCTGGTTACATTGAACATATCCCAACCCAACGACTCCTTCCACCCGGACAGTACAAACTTGCGAAAGATGGGCACGTACACGCATGTTCCCTGTTCTTCTCGGGAGGAACGCATAACGTGACTTCGAGTTTTTCCGTCGTCACGTTCTCGTTTAGTCAGTCAATCATCAGCGTCGTGGGCTCCTGCATCTCGCTTCTTGCGCTATCGATGACATTCCTGACCTACGCCCGTTTCCGCTCGCTCAGACGCTGCGTCTGCAACAAGTTGATCATGGTCCTCTGCGCCGCCATCTTCATGGGGCAACTGCTGCTGCTCATTACGGGCCCAGCCGGACGTTTCTTCATTCTCTGCACGTTCCTAGCTGCGCTGACGCACTACGTCTGGCTCGTGGCCTTCGCCCTCACCTTCTCCCTCGCTCACGACCTCAATCGCACCTTCGGCTCCGACGACATCAACCTCTTCATCATGGATGACGATAAAACTTTCAGAATGCACATGTTCAACTCGTTCGGAACTCCGCTCCTGATCATCATTCCGTGCCTGGTCATCCAGTTCAAGAACCACGAGAACGTCATCTACGCCGAGGACGGTGTCTGTTGGATCTCGGACTACGTGCCGATGGTAATAGCCTTCGGGGTTCCCGTCGCCATCACGCTCTGTCTCAACGTGTTCCTGTTCACACACACCATCAGCGGCATCTTCAAGACGAAGCGATTGTCCAGGAAGATACTGCTGCACTACCCGGCCAAACCAACGCTGTGCGAGAATCTGAAAGAGGTCATTATCTACTTTAAGGTAAGTTTTTCGTGGCTGCTCACCCCAATACCTTTCAGATGATGAATTAGTGTTAACACATAACTATGTCCAACAATGCCGGATCGCTGATAGTATGTGCGTGTTGTTGTCCTTTGTGAGATTTGTGATACCCAGTGCACGGTGCAATATAAGTAACTTACTTGATCAGAACTCATTAAAGAGTAATTATTTCCGTGTCATTCCTAACCCGGAAAGAGATCGTAGGTGCCGCACTCCATCCGGGTCAGTCATGTCAGTGTTACTCAGAAAAGGGGGTGACATTCATGTCCTGGAGCTGCTGAGACGTACACGGTAGATTACGTTCCTGGTCAGATTGACCCGGAATTTGTGAAATGTTCGAAATTCTGACCCTGTATTTTTAAAGACGGTAAATCATCAACTCCCTGCGCATTCTCCGGGTAATCTTAGTTCTCTGTAATTATGCACATAATGTATTTCACAAGTTCCTCTACTATACGTTTAATCCCTTCAACTATCTGTAATAATTCCTCAATGTTACCATTCCTTTAGTCATGTTAATTACATAGTCCCCAAACGTTCACGCTTTTGTTTGTCAGATCTCGACCCTGATGGGTTTCTCATGGTTCATCGGGTTCGCGGCCGCCTACATCCAGACTGACGTCCTCTGGTACATCTTCGTCGCCATGAACTCCCTGCAGGGAGCCTTCATCTTCATCGCCTTCATGTGCAACGGCCGCGTGTGGCGACTCTGGATGCAGGGCATCGCTGCCCGGACGGCCTCATCGTCCATGAAGAAGTCGATGAAGGACGGCGAGGTCGTGTACAACGCCAACGGCCACGACATGAAGACCATCAACCGCATGGTAGAGCGAGTCACCCGGATGTAGGTATAAACCATAGCAGGGCAGGCCTTCGTACCATCCACTCGCATGACTGGTCGGACTGATTGGGAAGGAGCGCAAATTATTTGGGGTGGGGGGAGGGGGAACATTATGTATTTCTTAGTTTATTGTTCATGGAATTTCCCGTATGTTTTTTATTGGTTTTGTTTGATTATGCCACCATGCCCCCCCCCCCCCCCCCCCTCCCCCCGGTGTAGTCTGTACCTACGCCACTGGCACCATCGCTTCCGGCAGCGCTTTGTACAATATATTAGAATAGCTACATGACATTTTGTTTGGTGCTGCTGTTGCTTATTTCTTAATACCCACCACCCCCACCCCCTCCCCCTCCCCTATTATCTGACAAAAGCAATCAAAGGTAAAATCTATGAAAAATATAGCAAGACATAATGTGATCCCCCAAAAATTTGAAATAAATGAATTTGGATAATTCAACTAAGAGTAATGGAAGGATAATGAGAAAATAGGGCCTGCTCGTCCTGTTTTGTATGTACACTATATAATATAGGGTTAGGGTTAGGGTTAGAGGCTAGGGTTAGGAAATAAATGAAATGAAAAAAAAAAATATATATATATATATATATATATAAATAAGTAGATATACATTTTTGGTGGAAATAACTGATAACTTAAAGTACATTGGTCAATGGTGTGATGCAAATAAGATTGATTTTAATAAAAAGAAAACAAATTTTATGATTATAAAGCCAAAAAGAAAAGAGAGTCGTATTGTTGGAGTTGTTAAAATTAAAAATGAGTTATAGAATGAAGTTCAAGTATCTCTTTTTCTTGGAATATATATTGATAGGCATTTGATTTGGAGTAAACATATGAATAAGTTATGTAGGACTTTTGTATAGGCTAAGATGCTTTGTTCCGAAACAAGTCCTTGTACTATTATATAGGTTTTCTCAGCCAATTTCGTAAGCTTCTCATTCGTTTTGATAAGCGTTTCATTCAATTTCTTGAAATTGAGCTGAAGGCTTGCAATTGGCATTAAAAATTGCATTTTGTTCATACGATTTAGCTCTTCAGTCAAGTGATTTACCTTTTTTAGCATTCAATTAAAAAAAACACGCTATTTGCATTCAATTTCGCCAACGGATTTCACGGAAGGTGGTGTTACGTAATCACAAATTTTCTCGCTTTAAATTGAATGACAATTTTACGAAATAGAAACACGTTCTAAATCGAATGCAAATAAAATGTTTTCGAATGATTGTTATATTAATTCGAATGCTAAAAAACGAATTTGAACTGCAAAATACAGCTGCGGTGACAAAATCGGCGAAATTGAATGCACACAAAATGAATTTGTATGGCCAACTTACGAAATTGACCGAAAAATCCTATATTACATGTATTAATTTATTCAGTCACATTTATTTTATGGCCCTGAAGTCTGGGGAAGTGCACCTTTGATGTTAATGAATAAAATATTGATGTTACAACAAATGGCCTTGAGAGCAATTACTTTTAATCATAGAATGGCCTCATCCTCTCCATTGTTTCATTCATTAGGTATATTAGATGTGTTTAAATTGTATAAATTGTTAGTAACAACTTTAATTTTTAAGTTAATTCATAAACACTTAACACACTCAGTGTTTGAATATTATACTTTTTTGAAAATTCTTATAGTACAAGGAGGACAGAGCATGGTAAAACTTCAATCTCGTTTCAGGGATCAGATATTTGGAATAGTATGCCTTTGGAGATACGAAGACTTGATAGACTCCACCTTATTAAGATAAATGTTAAAAAGTATTTATTAAGTCAATATGTCTTATAGTCTTGTGTGAACTGCTACCAACGATATAGCATTTTTATTCTCTTGATAAGATGTTGTTTATGTTTTATATAATCTTATAGTTTAGTTGTTATTAGTAGGTGAATGTCCACTATTGTAAATACTTAGTATAGAATGTTTATTTAATCATAGTTTATTGCCTTATTCAAATGTAAATATATTATTTTGTACAGAATGAATATGTTTACTCTACCACTTTCTCGATGTATTGTACAACATAATCAACATATATTCACTACGAGTATCACATTGCTTGAACATCCATTACAACTTTGTGGTGCATATGATAGTACGGATGTTTTAGACGTAATTGTGGGACGTGTGGATTAGATCACTTGATTGGCAATTATTAATTGTAAAACTTATCTACACATGTCATACCTTCGGGACCAGGGGGTGTATTCTGAAAACAATTTTGAGCTAAAATGTATTGTGTATACGTCACTAAAATTATGTTAAGCCAAATCGGTATTCTGAAAAACAGTAAAAAAGTTGCTAAGAAAATATTTTAGTGACGTACATTTTAACTTATCAACCTTTCCAGAATACACCCCCAGTTTATCCAGTGTGAAATTAAGGACATGCTAACAATCTCGGATACGTCCGCTGAGTAGTAGGAGTAGTATTAGTAGAAACAATTTTCTTGAAGAAATACCTAGGCGTGGCAAGTTTATAAAATACATTTTTTTTAAATGAATACCTTACTCATACAATTTGGATGTACATTTCTAAAGATGTTAAAGGGCAATGAAACTATGGCTTTCGGTTATTATTATCATTTAGAGGGTGAACGGACATTTGATTTGATACATAACTTGGCAATCTTGGCCTCCTGGATCCCATGAAATCCTTACGTGAACATACCCACATTTTACTAATTCTTACGGCGGCAAAAGATGATGGGAGCGGCCATGTTCTTGTAATTACCCGACATGCTTTGCAAACTCTGATGTATGTGCTTAGGGCCGAACAAAAAGCTTTTCACTGATTTCAAAGCATCTACAAGTATTCAGACAATGGTTTGAATTGGTGCTATTGAAATGCATTAGTGCATATCATTGACCGTAGTCCGCACAAACCTAATAATGGCGGCCTCCAGTGTTCGCGTGAATAGTGGTATACCCGATAGAGTTTTCACATATTTCTTCCAAAGCAGAAATCTGAGTCGGAGTAATGTTACATATAATAAACAGGCATATTACGATGTATAAAGTAGGATAAACTCTATTATTGAGTTGCATTGCCCTTTAACAGAAAAATCTCATTATTTGTTTTCATTGTTTTTCAGTCGGTTAAATCGCAATTATTTCGAATTGGTAAATTTGACCTGTTTTTGAAACCCTAAAACTGTACATGTGTTCTCTTCGTAATTGTGAAATTATAAGAGAGAAGCGTAAATGGCTGGAATCCACACATCTTGTAAAAGGAGATTAAAGTGATCCATTCACTTTCTTTCTTTTTTTTCTCCAAAAAGTGATATTTGAGACTTTGATGATCATATACCAATATCATTGGAGGATTCTTGGAAATGATATGCGAGATTTTCATAGAAAAGGAAATAGGATTAGTGTTTACCTACGGAAAAGGGAGTACATCGATGTCTGATTCTATACCGATCGTTCGGGTGAAGTATCCGAATTCGGTTACTATGGAGGATGGAGTCTCCGAAATCGGAAACCCCTGACTATGAGTATTTACAGTCGAAAACGTCTTCAGACGCTCTAACCCTATCAAGCCCAAGCTATTTTGGTGTTCCCAGGCCCAATGAGGGGGCTCATAGGGCCCCCTCTCTAATTTCTTTATTATTCAATCAACCACTTTCATATTTGGCACATGTGTCAAGCAGGTCAAACTCTACAAGTTGCAATCATAAACATTTTTAAAGGTCACCATATGAGGGCGCTATTTACGATAATATGATTTAAAAAACATAGAAAATGTCAGAATATAGAAGTTTTGGAGCTGTTTTCGCCGAATTGACTGTTATCAAGTACCGGTAGGCAAATTTAACTTTTCAACATAATTATGTAATATTACATATTCTGGAACATAGATCAGGACATTTCTGTGGAATTTGATGGGATTTAGAGGCCCATTAGGTCCGCAAAGTCATTGTGAAGGTGACCTTCACACATCTTATCAAACACATTACAGTACATGATAATTTACGTATGCAATTTCTTCAATTTTGACCCTATAAACTTAAACCAAATGGATTTTTTTTATATCAAAATGTTTGTTGACATCATAAGAAACCCTCATTAGCAGATTTTAATCACAAAAATATCATAAAAATAGATCAAAACTATATATGACTTAATTCTTATTATATTAATTGTTTTGCACCATTTTGTCCTTAAAAACAAAGAAAAACAACAGAAATATCAATGAAAAGTTTTTTTCAGATCATGACAACCTGTTACCGATCATATAGATTATATGAATAAACTAATTCATGTCAATGCCTGGACAGTACAAGGAATTTACACATATTACACTAATGTTGTGTTATGTAATGTAATATATAAAATCACTTTCAATATAAGTTTACTAGATATGGTTACTAATTGAAGATGAAAATACCATGTCAATACCTTGGGTTTGTATGGAAAGGTTGTTCAATTCAAATTTAGAAGAAAACAAATCGGAATATTATGAGAAACTTTTTTTTAGTAACTCTTATTATTTCTATTGTTTTCCGCCATTTTGTTCTTGACAAACAAAGAAAAACAAAGACAAAACCAAAACAAACAAGTGACATCTATTTTCTGATATTGTGACTTTACTTTTGTACAGTTTATAAATTTCAAATATATAACACTTCAGAAATTTACACGATTTACTTGTTTAGTGCAAGGAAAACAAAATAAGACTTAAATTGACAAACATGAAATCCATTTTGTGTCGCTGGTTAACAAGCGAAAACGGACGAATAATGATCTGATATGTTCACTTAATAATAATGTATGAGCATTCCACGTTAAATGGATGCTATATGGCCAAGTTATGAGCGAAAATGCAAAGTGATATTCACAATTACGCATTGCACTGAGTTTGTTCACGGTTATGACTATCCAATGGATAGTTAAACAACCGAACACTTCAATCGTAAATATCTTTGTTACGAAAGGGAAATTCGAAAAACCAAAACCGGTTTCATGCTTCTATTGGTAATATGAATACAACAAGGTCTTAGACAACAACTAGATTTCTAATGAAGGTTTGTGAATTTGGATAATGTTACTTAATCATCACGAGCGTGAGAGCACGTTGTTCACTTTGTGATAGTTAGATGGGCTTCATTAGTACAATTTCACCAGAAAATCGGTTTGTAAAAAGTGTGTATTGTTTTGTAAATAACCCTGTTCGTCAATAGTGCTTAAAAATCACGTTGATATTATCAAAACATAGATTAGGAGAACCAAAGAGGACTCAAAAATGATTATTTGGAATCGAACCAAAGTCAATGTACCTATGTAACCTCTGTGTCCGGGTTTGTTCCACTTGTAAATTAAAAGAAATTCAACTTCGATAATCGATATTCTTTGTCAGAGTACGAAAGTTGTTTGGTCAATATTCTGCGAAAATTTAGCTACGATTTTGGTAAATATTTGATTGAATAATAACAAACAAAATGGTCAAATGATTTTGAACCTGTTGAAGAAAATAAACTATATAGTATCTAAACAAATATCGATTTTACTTTATAAAAGAATTGTGAATCGTAATCATATCATGTTGTGTAAATCATTATGTATATGATAATAAATGTCACATTCATAATTCATCCCTCATTGAAATAAAAACGAAACATTCACAAAGCAGTCCGTATGTTTTGAAACAGTTCTGTTGTGCTTGTCGTTGTGAATACAAACGTGTAATTTGGTGTTTGTGAACGTGTTCTGCATATCTGCATAAGTCTTTTCACAAATGTATTTAATGATGGAGCTTCCCTGGTATTTATAAACAACGAGTTCCAGTAAAATATACAAAATAATCCTTCCTCTGAGAAGAACGTGGTAAATAATTATGAATGGACCTGCGAGGATGATCGAAAACAATCATGTAAATCTATCGGTAAATACTCCTTGGTATACATATACATGAATTTCCCAACATTTATAATGATACAAATCTTTTATTTTCAATATTTTCAATTCAGCAAAGAGCAATGAAGTGTGAGACAAATAACCTGTTTTATAAATAACTCTAATGCCTCTTTTTTTTAACAATACAATTTGTTTTGTATGCGTGTGACCCCAAGCAAGAATTCCATAATTTAAATAGGGTAATATTAAAGTATTAAAAATTATTTCAAGAATATCTTTAGGAAGGAAATATTTAACTCTATTCATAACACCCAAAAATGTTGAGATCTTATTACAGATCAAATTTAAATGATGCTTCCAAGTCAAATGTTCATCAATAAGTAGACCCTAAAAATGTTGTACTTTGAACCTGTACTATTCGAGCACTATTCACAGTCAAATGGTAATCTGATGAACGCTTTTTGTGTAATGAAGAAAACATCATAACATTGGTTTTCCGTCTTAACATTCAAAAATAACTTATTCGATATTAACCATCTATCGATCTTTTTAAGTTCATCATTCATTACTCTATATGCAACTTCTTCACTTCGATGACTATATAACAAACAGAAAGATAATTTATTACAAACATTATATATACATGTATCATTAATATATAATTGAAAGAAACGATAGGTCCAAGAACCGAGCTCTGGGGTACACCACATAAGATCTGCGACTTCAGAGTTGCACGATTTAAGAGATATATATTGTTTCCTATGAGAAAGACAACTTCGAAACCAATCCAAAGCAATACCTCTTATTCCATAAAACTCCAATCTCATAATCAATATTTCGTGATTGACAGTATCAAAGGCTTTGGATAAATCAAGGAAAACACCAACAGAATATTCATTCTTTTCAATTGCACTGATTACATGCTTAAGCACCTTCAATGTAGCATGTTCTGTAGAACGATGAGGGCGAAATTCGAATTGCGCATCATTTAACAAATTATGTTTACTTAAAGGGGTAGTTTAGTTTTGGTAGAGAGGGCGCTGCACATCACAATTTGTTTGTGAGGTAATGAAAAACTGAGTGTCGAATTTGAGAGAACATGCAATTTTAATGGCAGAATAAACTTTATTTGGTCAAAATCGGTCCAGAAACGGCTGAAATATCAATAAATATATCTGATCTTATAATTATTTGGGGCCCAAATAATCATGATAATTAGATGAATTTTTCAAAAAATAAAAAAAATGCATACACTTTTTCAAAAATGTTCAGAAGCGTTTTTTAAATAGTTGTTAATGATCTCTCTATTTAATCATGATTTCAATCAAACATCACATGCTTAATTTTGTATGAAAAATGGTTAAAACCAATGCCTTTTTAGAGAGCGTCCTGTTGTGCTTTAATGGCTCTTTTTGAATGATAATGGGCTTTTTACTTAGTCGTTTGTAATTTTGTATACCTTTCGAGCATGGTGGAGTTATAACTATTAGTTTATAATGTTACTGTCCAGGTTTGGTTACTAAAGTTCAGCCTTACCAAAACTGTACTACCCCTTTAAAAAAATCCATCAAGCGACGAGACATTAATTTCTCAAATATTTTTGAAAAGACTAATAAAACAGATATTGGTCTGTAATTACTTACTTTATATTTATTCACCACCTTTATACAGGGGTATAACTTTTCCTATTTTCAAATTATTTGGAAATAGGCCTTGGGATATAGACATATTAAATAATGAAGCTAATGGTTTAGCAAGAGCATATCTTGCTGATTTAATAATATCTGGCAATATGTCATCATATCCTGGGGATTTCCAGATGGAAATTTTAAAATAACATCAACCGCATCATTATCCAAAATATGACTTACACAAAAAGAATCATGACCACACGGATATGTATTTCCTAAATGTGACATAGCATTAATATTTGCTGGGGGGAGTTTAGCTGCCATATTGGGGCCTATATTAATAAAATAATTATTTAACAAATTAATAATATCATTCACTTTCTCATATTCTTTATCTTCATATATTACATACTTATATCATTATCACGTTTACTTCTTCTCAATATATCATTTATATTTGTCCATGTATTCTTTGGATTACCTTTGGATTTAACAAATTTATTTCCGACACACATCTTTGTTTGGATTTCGTATAACGGTCCTTAATGTATTTCTATATCTCTCATACATTAATTTATTATTATTTGAAGAGTTCCTTACAAATTTACTACAAAGATTATTTTTTTTCTTCGTTATCGAATTATAAATACCATTTGTTATTCATGGGGATTTGTTCTTATTAAATCTATTTCTCACCTTTTTTTATTGGGAAACATTGATCATACTTTTGTTTTACATACCTCACAAAATTATCATACGCTTCGTGAACTGTTTCTCCAATCAAAACCAAATGCCAATTCGTCTCATACAATGTCGTAATAAACATTTGGATATTGTCATCCGACAAATTACTTTTCATAGTAACAGATTTGTTAATGTCCCTTTGGCCATTGTTGGCATTGCTTATCTACTACAGCAAATAACGGTAAGTGGTCACTACTATCAGTAAAAAATATACCAGAATGTTTGCATAATAAATCATTCGTAAAGTTATTATCAATTAATGTTGAACTATGAGTAGTGATTCTTGTTGGCTTATCAATAAGTGCCCTAAAAGAGAAAGAGATCACTAAATTCACAAATCTATGTGCTACATTATTAGATTCATATTTCATCACATCCATATTACAATCACCCATAATATACGTCGCTTTATTTTCTGTGCTCAATATATGTACGATCGATTCTAGTGAATCATGAAATACCTGACTTGACCCATTTGGAGGTCTATAACATATTCCAAATATACTACATTCATTATTGTGACTCACTTCAATGAAAGAACATTCCATGTCAATTGTGTTAACACACAAATCATGTCGAGCAATACATGAGACACCATCTTTTATATATAATAAAACTCCACCACCCCTTCTATTTTCACGACATGCACCGACAGCTGTATATTCTGGAAGCGCTATTAATGAATCATCAATCACATTTAACCACGTTTCAGATATGCCTATTACCAGAAAATCATTGCCAATGTCATTTAATAAGTACTTAATGTATAAAATACTCATCCGAAGGCTCCTAGCATTAAGGAATAGCATTTTTATGTTTTTATTTTTCGAAAAAACATTGATTAAAGTGATCAAAGTAAAGTGTCTAACTCCACAAAAATTACTTGGAGCTTCCTCGTTTCTCTTCTGCCGTGTTGTTTAGCTTATGGTAAGAGAAGAATAAAATAGGGTTAGATTTTTTCAAATGTCCCTTTAGTATGAAGATAATTATCATTGAAAATCATCATCTCAAAAGCGTTGCCCAACGCTTTGGGTAAAAAGTACAATTGTCGTAGCTGAACACGTCTTGCAGGCGCACCACGCGATCGATGTACCCGACTGTTGAGCCGAGCGCGCGCAAATTCTGTATCGTCTGTATACACGGGTGCGGATATCGTCAAACGGACGATTATTACTGCGACAAATCTACGGCAGGCCATCAGTATTCGGTGATAAAATATGAACTCAATATTCGTTGTTGTTTTTTTTTCACTAGGTAAACAGTGGTCGTTTTCTTTCAAACTTTCACAAATCTTTCAATTGTATTTTATAATGATATTGATATAGGATTGAAGTCTCAAATGTCATTTTGTGCAATATCTGACACTTTACAGGGATCACTTTAAAGCGATCCTCATTATAATAGGCACAATTCGTTACCTGGTCAAGACAATTCTGATCAGGATCTAAAACATTGTGTATGTTATTGGGATCAATATCACTTCTTTCTTTAATTTCTACCATTTAAATAACCATAATGCATCATAAAAAAAAACATATGACAAGGGCATAAAACAAAACTTGTAATGAAAAAACAAGCATCAGGCCCTGACTTGTGAATTATGATCATACAGCTGCTGAGACATGAACAGACAAAAAAAGAAGACAACAAATCGACGAAAAAACATGCATGAACATGCCTAACTTCTTTACGCTTTTCAACAATAACAAACTTAAAACACAAACAAGACAGCTTCACTGCTCATTAAACAAGAACAAGAAACGAGTCAGTGAAGCAGCCAACTAATTAAATTTAAAGGGCTGAAAAATAAGAGCAACCACAGACCTGTCCTAGCCTAGTAGACAGGACCACCGCATGGCATGCACAAACAACTTCCACTTAGCCTTGGTAAAGGCCAATGTCACTTCTGCCAAGCTAATCAATTTCCATACAAAAATCAATTCTGCCGGTCTCTAGACTTTAATAAATTGCATCTAGACCTAGAGTCTATATTCACATTTGGTTTTCTGTAGACTAAAGCAACTCCGTCATAACAAAATATCAAGTGATTAACTCTGAGTCTAGACTATAAAGTATCTGAGTGTCATTTGAGTCTTGATTTCACTTTACTCTTGACTTGATAATTCTCTATAATTGATTCACTTTAGGGTGTTCTTTTCTCTCCACTTAAGAATAACTCTGCTTCCAATGACAGCAATCTTGGTCGAAACGACTTTCTCTTTCCGCATGTTGTATGCTATACGTCTTGCTTTAAGGGCAGGCGGGAGGTCGTTACGCACTGTAATCCAACTTAGCCTATCCCGCTGAACTGGCACCGAAGGCGAAGCCACAGACTCAGAGGTCTCGGATTGGATCTTGGACTCGGTCTTGGGCCCCTTGGATTTGGTGGTGCTACGGCGTCGCTGACCTTCCTCAAATGCATTAAGGATTTTGTCTCGCTGTCACATGTAAACAAACTTGGCGATAACTGCTCTTGGTCTCATCCGTTCTCGCTCTCCAGTTCCTTGGTGTGAACCAGGACCAGGACCCGGTTTCGGTCTACCAGTAGTAGACCTACCATCACCAGACATGTTCTGCGGTCTTGCAAGGCGGTGAACATTGACAAGAGAAATGCCTTCAGCCTCTGCTTTGTCGATCACAAGCTTACCAAAAGCATCCCGTATTTCTACGTAGATGTCTTCGTTTGGCTCATCTTTGATCCCGTAGAATAATAAATTGGACCGACGATTGTAGATTTCGGATATGATGAGTTGGTCTCAGTCGGCGATCTCTCTCTCCAATTTTTGCTGGAGCTCTGGAACTTTTTGTTTTCAATGTCCATGATTTTGTCAGTGTTCATACTCACAGATGTTCCAGCTGGGTGATGTTTAATTTAATTGAGGCGACCTCGGTGGTGAGGAGGTCTAGCTTACTGCAGACAGCGGTCGAATTGGAGATAATAGTACGTTGAATGTCTGCCAATGTGAGCGAACTGACATTGTGTTCGTCCGTATCGGATGGGCCCAGGTCGACTGCAGCTGCTGGAGTGCTGTTGATCTTATTGCGCGTGGGTCGAGACATGGTTTTGGCGAAAGAAAAAACTGATGGGACTAGACTTTCTAGTGAAATAAAATCAGTCACAGTGGGATCCGAATAATCGGAAGCAAAATTCCTACATGTTCGTGAGTTGAAAGTGCTCAAGTGAGATTATGTACGATGAAAAAACAGAAAATGCCGTGCGGTGGCCTACCCGGCTCAAGTTACGTGTCCATCGTCAAACGCGCCATCTTGGTATCCGCGAGTTTCGTGGTGAAATTTTTGATTTCACGTAAACGCGCGGAAATCCGTGCGTGAGCGCCGACTACCCTATTTTTACTACATGGCCTATGGGAGTGAAACCGCCGTGTAGCAGAAATGTTCATGTATAATCATAACTTTATACACGTGAATTGATTTTATCACTGCGCACGCTCAATATGTATTACCCATTCATACTAGGCATCGATGCTGGACAAGTATCGCGCAAGAATGAATGCAACACTGGCCTGGCTTAAACAAGGATGCTTCTGGGCATGCGCTATACAACGTTGGCAGTCGCAATGAAAAATGACCTAGTACACCCCACTTGTGACGTAACAGTGACTAAGCAAACTCTGTGCAAGAAAGACCGTAATGCGCATTCGCAGAGTTATGCTAGACAGTGTTCCATTCACACTTGCGATAACAGTGGCTTAGCCGAGCCAAGGCTGAGGATAGACAATTCCATTCATACTTGCGCAAATAGTGGCTAGATGCAAGTATGAATGGGGAGTTAGTTCGATGTTTGTAGCGCATAAATATGCATAAATCGTGATAATTTGTAGCAAAATCACTATGGATACAGTTTACGCCAGCGCGACGGAACAATTTTCATTGGTCGCGGAGATAATCCCCTCTGTATTTGCCCTAAACATGCACGCATGTAGCATGCACGGGGGGGGGGGGGGGGGGGGGAGGGGATACGCAGATTATTGAGGGCATTTCAATGATATTTTCTGTGCCCTTCTTTCACACGTATTCACGCCACAGACATGGCAGACGGGCATTGTATCGTTTATCTTTGTTTATAGATTTTAATTTTCAGAGAGATTCTTCTCGTGTTTTGTTTTGCTGGTGTTGTCAGTTTGTGTTTGTTGTTTGTTTGTTTGTTTGGTTTTTGGTGGGTGAGGGGGGTGAGTGCCCCCCCCCCCCCAGCCCCTTTCCGCCCAGGTATCTACGCCACTGGCGCCAAGCTTATCAGGCAAGTATACCCCGCGTGATTCCCTCTCTAGAATATTCCACGATCGGGATAGTTTTACATCGAGACATTTGTTTCTGCCGCGCCCTGTTTATTCCACAGACTAATTGCATATCGTCTGCATCAAATTGTAACTCCGTCTTGCTGTCTTGTCCTGACATTGTGTCGTTTGAGTTCGTCAGGTTGCCTACTCGTTGTATTAAATATAAATCATATAAATCATGAAATAGTGTTTTGATGTTTCCCGCGATTAGCCATGTTTACTTCAACTATTAATTGCGTTTATTATTTTGGAAGGTATTTATCGTCGAGTTTATTGCAAATCTACGATCAAAACCATAGTGCCGCTGAACATTGAAATTATAGGTTTTCTCGGCAAATTTCGTAAGCTTCTCATTCGTTTTGATAAGCGTGTCATTAAATTTCGCGATATTGAGCTGAAGGCTTGCAATTGTGGTTCAAAATTGCCTTTTGTTCATACGATTTAGTTCTTAGGTCAAGTGATTTACCACTTTTAGCATTCAATTTAAAAAAACACGCTATTTGCATTCAACTTCGCCAACGGATTTCACGGAAGGCGGTATAATGTAATCACGAATTTACTCGCTTTAAATTGAATGACAATTTTACGAAATAGAAACACGTTTTAAATCGAACTGCAAAATACAGCTGCGGTGACAAAATCGGCGAAATTGAATGCACAAAATGAATTCATGTGACCAACTTACGAAATTGACCGCGAAATCCTATATCATGAAGAAGTAAATCTGATTAGTTACTTATTATTCAATTTTGTCAAATTATCTAAAAAAATAAAAAAATAACCTTTGTTATGAGCTAAGCCTATGATACATCAATGTATCACATCAACTATCTTGCTCAACTCTATTCAGCCAACAAATATATACATCGATATACCAGAGGTGCTGCAGCTCAATTGACTGTATAAAAAAGCAAATTCGGGCTACTACAGCAACTATTCATTTATAACAGGCAAAAGGAAAACTGTCCAAAATGGTGATTTCACTCAGAAAAATGCTACCCTGGACGATCGCGATGATGATGCCGATGCTGTTTGCAACTCTGGGCGTCAGCGCCGACGGCGAAAGCGGGCATACATGGAGTCCGACTCGCAAAACTGATACCATTCATTGTAAGTATTTCAACGTATTGCGTTTTACTTTGAAATATAAACCTTCCTTTTTTATTTTAGTTCTTTAACCTCTGTATTGTATTATCATTCGCTTGATCGCTTCACTATTAAACTAAGTGTAATCTTTCACTCATGCATTATAATATATATTCAATTGATTTAATATAAGTGCAACGTTCAATGGTCTGTTTTGTTTTTAGTAAATGTATATCGCACTAGATTCAGATTTTCAGATTCAGATTCAGTTTATCCAAACCATAAAACAGAAATAACAAATATAAATGGCAGTTTGATAATTAAATATACAAAATGGTTTTGGACCCCATAGAAGCAGGAGCTTGTAAATTGGGGCCCTTATACAATTATAAAGATATAATATGGTAGGTTGGTCATCATTCACACTGTTCAAACACACCATTCACTCAAACCCACATCGTGGGCACTGCTATGAATACAAGAAGAGAATAGAAGGAGCGAAGAGGGGGATACGAAAATACGAAGATAAAGAAAACAGTAGATAGACGAGCGAGTGAAAGTTTAACAGAAAATCTGACAAAGTACTTAGTTTACAATAGTTGTTGCAGTACGTCCCTTTTACATAAACACTTGATTTTTTTTGATTTTTCAAGTTTTTCAAGTTTCAAGTTTATTTCAATTCAAATCCAAAGAGTAAAACAATATATAACAACACACAAAATGAAAACAAATGTTTACAAAAATACCAGAACTGTAAGAAGTTATTCAATAGAAGTGAATTGGGTAACTGCAAATAAAACCGTAAGGTTCTGTCGAGGCATTCCCGTTATAAAAAGTTACATACAAATTCCAACAATTGCCTATAAAAGATCAACAACAACAAAAAAGAAAAAAGAAAAAAAGAAAGAAGATTAAAAAAAAAAAAAAAACAGTTGACGGATTAACATGCATACATTATTATTAATTTAAAAACAGATGAAGTATTTCTTAATTTTTGATCTAAAAGAGTTTTAAAAGGTAGTGTCTCGGATATCTCTGGGGAGAGAATTCCAAATTATAGGGCCAGTGTGTCTAAAAGTAAATGCAGAATTTGTTGATGAACATTTATCAATATAATAATTATCAGGATTTCTAGTATTATAATTATGAACAGATTGTTTACATTTCATCATAGTGGCAAGATTAATAGGCAGTTTATCAATTTTATGTTTAAAAACCATGAGCAAAATACAGTATTTATTCAACTGATAGATATTTAAAAACTGGAGCTGTTGAAATAATGGTTTTGAATGGGCATTAAAATCAGACATAAGACATATTCGTACTATACGCTTTTGTAATATGAACAGTCGATGTAATCGTGTTGGGTATGTGTTGCCCCATACAACATTACAATACAGTAAATACGGCAAAACCATTGTATTATACAATAAAATCCAAATATTTTGTGGCAAAATATGACGTAATTTGCTGATGACACCAATATTTCTTGAAATTTTGTTTGAAATGGCAAGTATGTGAGCATTCCAAGTTAAATGTTGGTCAATAATTACTCCTAAGAAGTTAGTTGATTGCACTCGTTTTTATCGAAACATCATTCATTTTTATACTTAATGCCTTCAACGAATCATCTGAAATATTATTTTGCTTATAATAAAAAATATATAAAGTTAGATTTAGATGTATTTAAAGACAATCTATTACTATTAAACCATTGTGAAACATGCTGTAATTCATTATTTAAAGTTTGACATAAAATATCAATTTCTTTATGAGAATATAGGATATTGGTGTCATTAGCAAAAAGGACAAATTTGAGAATATTAGAACAATAACTTAAATCATTTATGTACAATAAAAATAAAAGAGGACCTAAAATTGAGCCCTGAGGGACTCCACAAATGACTTGCATTGGATCTGATAAAACATCATTATATGAAACTATTTGGTGTCGATTTTTCAAATAATTATTGAACCATGTGTAAGCAATACCTCTTATTCCATAATAATTCAATTTATCTAACAAAATATTGTGATCTATGGAATCAAAGGCTTTGCTGAGATCTAAAAACAGACCTATAGTGTGCAATTTCTTACTTAAGGAAGTTACTAAATAATCATGAACATCTGTTAGAGCCATTTCAGTGGATACATTTTTAGTAAATCCATATTGGCAAGAATTTAATATTGCATTATCCAATAAAAATGTATTCAAACGATTATATACAATTCGTTCTAAAATTTTTGAAAAAAATGGTAAAACTAAAATTGGTCGATAATTACTTAAATTATGAATATCATCTTTTTTATATATTGGAGTGACTCTGGCTATTTTCATTTCAGATGGTATTGTTCCTGTACATAAAGACTTGTTAAAAATATGAATAAGAGGTTCTAAAATATAATCAATAATTTTCTTAATTACACATGGATTAAAACCATCTACTCCACAACTTTGAGTACTTTTTAATGATTGCACAATTGTTATTATTTCATTTGCAGTAACAGGTTTCAAAAATAAAGATGCAGCACATGGTTGAGGCAAGAAATCTCTATAATTATTATTTACAGGAATTGTATTGCATATGTTCAATCCAATATTAATAAAAAAATCATTAAAAGAATTTGCAATATCATGTGGATCATGAATATTTTGTCCATTTACTATAAAGTAAGAAGGCAGAGCCTTCGTAGATTTACCAAATATCTCATTTATTACAGACCATGTTTGTTTAATATTACCTTTTGTCTTCTTAAATCTGTGTGCATAATATGCCTTGCGTGCCTTTTTCAATAATTTATTTACCTTGTTTCGAGCTTTCTGATACTTAAGTTTGTTATTATTAGAATGGTGCTTACAACATATTTTATATAATTTATTTTTCTTTTTTAGTAAAATCAATAATTCACCACTCAGCCAAGGTTTATTACATTTATTCTTATTTGTTCTAGTAGAATATTTTTAATTGTTATCATAGTATACCATTAATCTATGTTTAAATCGACCATATGCTATTTCTACGTTACTTGAATACATAACCACATTCCAATCCTCATCATGCAGATCTGACTTTAAACTATTTACAGTATGTTCATTAATTATGCGTTTTCTAGGAACATTATACACATAATCATTACAAATAATTTTCCTTGTTATTTGAAATATTGGTAAATGATCGGATGCATCATTAAAAAAAATTCCTGGGGTTATACTTGAAAAAACATTGTTTGTGAATATATATATATCTATAAGAGTTGCACTATTTACAGAAAGACGTGTGGGTTTATCAATTAATGGCAAGAGTGACGAGGAATGTAACATGTCTAAAAAATCAGCACTATATTTATTTGTACATTTTAAAAGATCAATATTAAAATCACCCATAATATAGATTAATTGATTTTCCCTATTAAATTTGTGTAAGCATACATCAAATGCATTAATAAAGCTTTCTACTCGTGATTGAGGTTTCCTATAAATTATACCAACAATTATGTTTTTTTCATTTTTATTCATAATTTCAATAAAAAGGCATTCATTACCATCACATTCCAATGATATATCATTTCTAATTTTAAAATTCAAAGAGTCTGAAACAAGAAAAGCCACACCTCCTCCTCTGCCGCTTATACGATCAGAATGAATAAATGAATATCCTTCTAAATGAAATAAAATGGGTGTATTAATTTGAATCCATGTCTCCGTGAAACCATAGATAGAGAAAGAATAACTTAATGAGTGAATGAAATCACTTATAGCTAAACAATTCTTAGATAAACTCCTCGCATTGAAATGTATAGTACTAAAATCAGTATGTAATTTAGGTAAAGACATAAATTCATCTTCCAAATAATAATTGCATTCAACTATTTCATCATGTAAATAACCTTCATCATCACTGTCCAATGCTGGATCACATCCTAAAGAATGTTCAAATGTACTTTTTAGTTTATTTATATCAATTTTTTGCAATGGTGTTATAAAAATATTCATAAATTCATTATCATTTAAATCATAAAATGGGAACACTGGGTTTAAGCATAGAGGATATTGTGCATCACGTGTATCATCCATTTAAAAAGAGAACTAGTAATGTGGCCATGACCATCCGTCTACATCTAAAGTACCAACAAAAAAACATAGTGGTGCAAAACAAAACAAAACCTACAAATTAAGATACTATAATTACAAGTGTGTGAAAAAGATGATGGAAAAAATAAATGAAAAGTTAACTGACTGAGTTTAGAATATGCCTACGATAACCAGATTTTAAAACTTCCTAAGGTCTTCTTTGCACAAGATCAAGTGTTTTTTGTAGTCTTTGTCAGTCACTAGCATTACGACCATCTCGTGACCATGCTGCTTTCACTTTCTCAGAGGTTCGTACATGTGCAAGCAGGTCTTGATTTGCTTTTGTCAAGTCTTTCTGGATGGACTTCCGCTTACCTGCAAGCTTCCGTCCTTTGGAGATGACTTCTTGGCGTTTCCTCTACGATTTAAACTTGGCGATGATTGGGCGTGGCAGGTTCTTCTCCTGATGTTTTTGCTTGGAGCCATTTCTGTGGGTGCGTTCGAGGTCATCCTTGGAGAGGTCGACCTGGAGAACGTCCTTTGCTACTTGAAGAATTATGTCGTCGGTATCTTCATCACCGCGCTCCTCAAAGCCGAAGAAAATGAGACAATTTCGCCTCGAATATTGCTCCTGTTGGTCTAGCTTACGTTGTAGCGATTTGATCTGCTCGTGTTGTGTTTCTAGTTGATTTTGGAAGGTTGCAATTTCCTTCGACTTGCTCTCAGTTGCGATTTCGAGATCGAAGATCCTTCCCTGCTGTTTGTCGAGGGTTTCCCGGATGTCGGCTAGTTGCTTGTTTACGCGCTCTTCCACCAAGTCGATGAATCTTTTATCTTTAAAGATGTCTTGTATTACAGCTACAAGCATGGCTGACTTCTCTTTCTCCTTCCCTCTTGTGTTCATTTGGGCTTTGTCTGGATCTGCCATGGTTACTGCGGGTTTCGGTAAACTGGATTAGAGATCCAACAATGCAGTTTGAAGTGTCCACAATAACAAGCTGGGTGACTGCAAAATGGGGCAATAAAATGAATGTAGTTGACCACCAGCGCTGACAATAGATGTGTTCAATTCATGCCTCGTTGAGCAGCAATACCATGGGCATGGTGTTGAAGTATGTGCATACAATGTACAGCAGTCACTTTCAAATTGTGTTGGGTTCACAATTAAGCAGGTACCATGCAAACACCATTTTGCGTGGTTGGGACTATGGGCACTTTTGATCCTCTGAGTGGTAATAATATACTGAGTTCAAATTCACTATTTCATGGTTTTGATGCTATGAAACATGCTCCTGGTTGTAGATTGAGGCTTTATATAGTCTTACATGACTAAAGCAAGAGTCAGAAACATATATAGACTGTCAAACAGAGTCCCAAAATGACTTCGTCAAAAAGAACATCCACACAAAAGCATGACAAAGTTGTACTTGATCTTATATTCTCAGAGAGATTGTTCCATTTGTTTATGCCTACATTTTGAAAGGAGTTTAACGCATGAGTAGTACGTCCTAGTGGTTTGTGTAGTAATAATCTTTGCCTAGTGCTATAAGAATGTATACATGAATTACTTACAAACAATGTTTTAAACAGGAGCGGTAAATGTCTCGTATGGAATTTATACATAGATATTAGAGTATCCATAGTAATTAATTCCTGGATAGGGAGAATGTTCATCTTTAAAAATAAGGGATTACTAGGGCTATTATATTCAGAGTGGGTAATGATTCTAATTGCCCTTTTTTGTTGTAACAAACGTATTTCATTAAGATGAGAAAAATATGAATTACCCCAGACAATATTGCAATATGTCAAATGCGGTAATACCAACGAATTATATAGTAACAACGATACATTTTGGGGCAACATATATTTCAATTTTGATAATATTCCAACACTAGATATCTTTAAAACAACATTCTGAATATGGATCTTCCAGTCAAGAAATTCATCAATAGTTATACCAAGAAATAATAATGATTTTACATTTTTTTTAATATTATGATTCATAGAAATAGCATCAATGGTTTCGGGAATTCTTCTACTCTTAGAATGAAATAAAATATAATTTGTTTTGTCATAATTAAAAATCAATTTATTACTCCGGAACCATTCACATAACGTTCGTAATTCTGCATTTGCTATGGATATAAGTGTATGGATATTTCTATGAGACAGAAAGGCTACAGTATCGTCAGCAAATAAAGAGAATCGAAAAAGACTTGTGCTAGTCAAAATATCATTAATATAAACTAAGAACAATAGTGGTCCTAAAACAGATCCTTGTGGTACACTACACGTTACAACTTTGTGATTGGAGTTGACACCATCGACCAACACATACTCTTTTCTTCCAACTAGATATAATTTAAACCAATTAAGTGCTACTCCTCTCACTCCATAGTAAAAAAAAGATTTCTAGAAGAATGTGGTGATCGATGGTGTCAAATGCCTTTGAAAGATCCATAAATAAACCCATACAGAAATTTCCCTTGTCTAACATATTTGAGACAAAAGTTAACAAATTTAATACACCATGACACGTTGAATGATTTTTTCTAAAGCCAAATTGTTCATTAATTAAAACATCATATTTTGAAAGGAAACTATCAAGTCTATTGTGCATTACTTTTTCCAAAATCTTTGAGAATATTGATAAAATAGCAATAGGTCTGTAATTTTTCATATCCTTTGGACAATCTTTTTACAAAGTGGCACAACCTTTGCTATTTTCAACGATTCTGGAAACACACCAATAGAAAGCGATTTATTAAATATATTGCATAATGGTTCTACAAAGCAATTAATTGTTTCTTTAACTACCGAAGGTGAAATATTATCATAACCACATGACTTTGATTGATCTGAAGAGGTGCAAATCTGTAAAAGTTCATGAACAGTAGTAGGTTTTAAGAACATTGTATCATCATACTCGGAATTTAAATAGCGTTTGAATGAATGTGGTATACAATGATTAGAATCACATACTGACTGGCCTATACTTACAAAATATGAATTAAATTGTTCAAAAATCTCTTCTCGTGAGGAATATGTATTATTATCAAAGTACATTTCATTAGGAATTGCATGTTGTTTTCTATTACCAAGGATATTATTTATTCCGTTCCATGTCTTCTTCATATTTCCTTTGCACTTTTCAAAAAGATTATACATTTTTTGTTCGTATTTCTTATAATCATAGTAAGTTTATTTTATACACAGTATATTTCAAGCGATAGCTTTCACTAAGTTTGCGTAAATACATCTTATATAGTCTATTTTTCTTAGAAATCGATCTCAAAATACCAGTTGATATCTATGGTTTTCGACCTTTTTTGTTTTTAATTGATCATCTATTACAGGAAAACAAGCATTGTATAATAAAGTAATTTTTTCAACAAAGTAATCATAACTAGCATTTGTATCAAGACACATATAGATGGGTGACCAATCAATCTGGGGATAACTGAGCCTTAAACTCATTGATAGTTTTATCCGTAATTAATCTCTTTTGAATACTTGGATTTTAAAATTGTTTTTTCTGATTGGCTTTTGTTCCTAAGTTAATCAAACAAAATATTGGAAAGTGGTCCGAGATATCTGTATAAAATAACCCTGTATGTACATTTTCTAATGAGGTATTTATAAAGATATTATCAATCAATGTGCACGATCTAGAAATGACACGTGTAGGTTTAGATATTAATGGGTACAAGTTATGAATGAACATAGTTTCTAAAAAGTCATTTGTTTGATTATGCGTGCAATGATTTAACAAATTAATATTGAAGTCACCCATCAAGTATATATTTTTTTTGTCCTTATCCAAAACATCCAACAATTAATTTAGCTTATCATTAAAACAAAGAATGTTCGTGTTAGGTGGCCTATAGACGCATCCAATAATTGTTGATTTTTTTACCTGAATGTTTAATTTCAACAAAAATTACTTCAATTTCTTGGGAACAAATTGATAAATCATTACGAACAACATAATCAATTCCATTTTTTACATATAATCCCACACCCCCTCCAGTTCTGTTGGGTCTACAAACTTGTACAAATGAATAATTGTCTATGTTATACATATTTAAATGAGTGTTGGGAGTTATCCAAGTTTCAGAAAGACCAATAATATCAAAATTATACTGGAGAAACGACAAAAATACTTGTAAATTATCAAAGTTTTTACACAAGCTTTAATATTCAAATGAACGACAGACACTTTGTTTTGATCGTTTTCTAACAATTTATGATAGTTTTCAGGAATTATATAGTTGCTTTTACTTTGAGAAATATATTGCACATCATCATCACATAATATATCATTAGAAGAATCATTTTGTTGCATATGATTTATATCAAAAGGATTAATTTTCATACTAAGAAGTTTATTTACATGAATATTTTGATTTAAGCGAAAGAATATAACGACCAGTAATATTCAAAATCATCATCAAAGTGATTAAAAGGCAAAAGATGACACGAGCATTTTGTACAGATAAACTGAGTGCCAGATGAAGAGGAAAAAGGAGAGTTGCAATGCTTACAGTAGTCACGCATTAAAAATCACACATCAACACACACATAGATGACCAAACCTAAACAAAAAACTTTACAAAATTGAATAGAGATAAATTATAAGTACACCAAAATAAGTCGCAGTAAAAAGTTTGCACTTAAAATGTAAGCTTGGCTTGTTGAGAGTGCATTACTAGATTGTAGTTGAAATGTTTCTCTTTCTTAATCTAATGAATCCTTTGTTATTATTATTTTTTACTTAATTCATTTTTTTAGATTAAAGATCGATGTTATTGTTATTATTAAATGTAAACATGTATATAATTAGTCCACTGGGTGTTGTGTGAACATTTCAAGTTAAATGGACGTCATATGGCCGAGTAATGAGCAAAAATGCAAAGTTATATTCACTAACTCATTGCACTCACTTTGTACACGGTTTGGGCGATCCAGTGGATAATGTAACATCTGAAAACTTCAATCGTAAATATCTTTTTAACGAAAGGGAAATTTGAATAAAATTTAAAAAAACTTGTCGCATGCTATTATCATTGTTAAATACGAAAGCAACAAGGTATGATGGAACAGGTAGAATTCCAATTGGATTTTAAATGTGAATTATCAATTTTGTGTCTATGCCATACACATTGGCAAGGCACATGGAAACTCTATACCTGTAGTTTAGGGTGGAGCATCCCCATAACCATGGTGACTTGAACTATACAATTGGGCCATAGATAGCATGCCTTTTTGTTTAAATTATATTTCTTTGTGTATGACACACACATCCGCAGGGCAAATAGGAGACGCTGAAGTCATCATCTGCGACAACTCACACCTGTGCTCAACCAGGGACCCACCCTGCTTCGATGGACCGATAGAACACCCGGTGGCATGCTACTGCGACGTCCTCTGCATGGTATTCAACGATTGCTGCCTGGACTACGAACTGACCTGCCTTACGACATCGGAATCCATCGACGAGGCGCATTCATACTACACGGACGAGCCAACGACCACAGAAGAGACGATTGCCGTTGACGTCGACGCGATTCTAGGTGTCCCATCAGAGGCCTACGCCTGCAATACACTGTACTACGCCTACCACGCGAGGAAGTTCGGCTTCCTGGTTGTGTCCATGTGCCCAAGTGGGAGGTCCCTTCCGCAGTGCGAGGACGACCTGGTCTTGGATTTTAGCGTGGAGGAAACCGCAGACGAGTTCCGAACGCGGCACATTCCCGTCACGTCTTGGAAGACGGGGATAGCGTACAAGAACACGTTCTGCGCCCTGTGCAACGGAGAGTGGGAGGGCCTGCACTTCTGGAATCTGCGTTACACGGTCAAGGGAGATATTGCGGACATCTCTAACGTGCTCTCTTTAAAGGAGAGGTTGATCTCCTTCAACGTTGAGTATAAATGGGTTACATGGTACCCACCGTCAACCGTTCATACGAGGGTCGTCCGAGCGTGTGTAATCTCCGATGATAACCTCTGCCAGGAGCAACATGGGATGGCAACGGAGCAACCTGTCAACGCGTTCTTGATCAACGTGGACCAGGAGTACAAGCGGTCGTTCTTCAACGGATGTTCGAGCTACGATAACTGGATAATGAACTGTTCCTACCAAATACCCCTCCTAGTCAGGACGAAAGACGTCGTGAAGAGTACGTACGCCGAGGAGCTGAAAAAAGTTGGAGTTATTCCAATCTCGACTATCATTGATTTCGCCGAGTCGACGATGATAAACGTCGTTCAAATCACGCATGTCATCGAGAGCATCACTTGCCCGCTGAATCATGTATTCGACCCGAGTAGATCAGAGTGCGTACCGTTGTCCTGCATTGAAGGACTGGTCGTTGACGGGACTCGATGCGTCGCAAGTTCAAGCACTCTCAAGAATAGCTGTTCCGAAAATGTGCAAGAGTGGTCCTTGGAGTTCGTTGCAGATCGCCAAATGTCTTGCAACGAGAATTTCTGGTTGTTGTTTGATTGCCCGAAAGTAACACGCCTACCAATCGATTTAATAGAAGTTCTGTCCTCATCGGGTAGGTTGGCATGTCATTTTGACATTCTGGTAAATGTGTCAATGTGGGAACGTGAACAGAATGCTAGCATGGTCTTTGATGAATTCCTTACCGCTGGAGAATCGTGCATGAAGAACTTCACCAACACTCGATTTGTCATCTCGGACGCCCAAATATATTCCATGTGCAAAACGCCCTTGGAAAAGATGTGCGATAGTCCGTTATCCACTATCACTCCCAACGTTACTCGGACAGACCAAGACGGAAAGATGCTGTACTATTTGTCTGAGTTAGAAAAGTGGTATACAGGAGAAGTGATTGAACGCACTTCTTATATTAACGGCAACTATACTGGGAAAGCATCCTTAGCCTGTCTAGATCCACATCTGAGATGTCCATATGTATCTCTGAACCAAACATTATTCAGCCACGTTGCAGACATGCCTGGTTACATTGAACATAGCCCAACCCAACGACTCCTTCCACCCGGACAGTACAAACTTGCGAAAGATGGGCACATACACGCATGTTCCCTGTTCTTCTCGAGAGGAACGCATAACGTGACTTCGAGTTTTTCCGTCGTCACGTTCTCGTTTAGTCAGTCAATCATCAGCGTCGTGGGCTCCTGCATCTCGCTTCTTGCGCTATCGATGACATTCCTGACCTACGCCCGGTTCCGCTCGCTCAGACGCTGCGTCTGCAACAAGTTGATCATGGTCCTCTGCGCGGCCATCTTCATGGGGCAACTGCTGCTGCTCATTACCGGCCCGGCCGGACGGTTCTTCATTCTCTGCACGTTCCTAGCTGCGCTGACGCACTACGTCTGGCTCGTGGCCTTCGCCATCACCTTCTCCCTCGCCCACGACCTCAATCGCACCTTCGGCTCCGACGACATCAACCGCTTCATCGAGGACGACGATAAGACTTTCAGAATGCACATGTTCAACTCGTTCGGAACTCCGCTCCTGATCGTCATTCCGTGCCTGGTCATCCAGTTCAAGAACCAACAGAACGTCATCTACGCCGAGGACGGTGTCTGTTGGATCTCGGACTACGTGCCGATGGTAATAGCCTTTGGGGTCCCCGTCGCCATCACGCTCTGTCTCAACGTGTTCCTGTTCACACACACCGTCATCGGCATCTTCAAGACGAAGCGATTGTCCAGGAAGATACTGCTGCACTACCCGGCCAAACCAACGATGTGCGAGAATCTGAAAGAGGTCATTATCTACTTTAAGGTACGTTTGTCGTGGGTGCTCACAAGTCCCCAATACTGTTCAGATAATTAGTGTTAACACATAACTATGTCCAATAATAAGTAAAATTTCTGCTCGGAGTCGAAATGTATAGAGTGGTGAAGTGTGATGTCATAAATGATGTCATGAACATTTTTTTTAGAATTTTCAAATTTGGACTTCATTTTCAGAAAGAGCATAACAAATAATGTCCAAATACCGAAAATCATAGGAATATGTTTCGTATTGGCTGAGATATGCCCATCCGATTGATGTTTGTTGTCAATAGGCAATCAGTGTTATACTGCACTGGTTCATAAATGTATGAACCAGTGCACTATAACACTGATTGCCCATTGAAGTAAAATTCATTCGGATGGGCATATCTCAGCCAATACGTAACCTATACCTTTTATTTTCAGTATTTGGGCATTATTTGCTATGCTCTTTCTGAAAATGAAGTCCAAATTTGAAAATTTAAAAAAAAGTGTTTTTATGACGTCATGGCTTCTGTACTCTATATAAAACAACAAAATTCAATAAGATACTCCGTGGAAAGATTTGTTAAGGTGAAACAAATCTTTCCACGAAGTATCTTATTGAATCTCGTTATGTCCAATAATGCCCGATGTCCTTTGTATGATTCGTGATACCCAGTGCACGGTGCAATAGAAGTACTTAATCAGAAATCATTAAAGAGTAATTATTTCTGTGTCATTCCTAACCCGGAAAGAGATCCGTAGGTGCCGCACTCCATCCGGGTCAGTCATGTCAGTGTTACTCAGAAAAGGGGGTAACATTCATGTCCTGGAGCTGCTGAGACGTACACTGTAGATTACGTTCCCGGTCAGATTGACCCGGAATGTGTGAAATGTTCGAAATTCTGACCCTGGATTTTTAAAGACGGTAAATCATCAACTCCCTACGCATTCTCCGGGTAATCTTAGTTCTCTTTAATTATTAACCCTTCAACTATCTGTAATAATTCCCCAATGTTACCATTCCTTTAGTCATGTTAATTACATAGGCCTACACTTTCAGGATGGTGACCGTCTCATGCACGGGAGGTCCCGGGTTCGAACCCAGACCGGGTCATACCAAAGACTTTAAAAATGGTACCTTCTGCCTTCTAGCCAGACACTCGGCATTTATAGAATGGAGAAGGGAAAGTTAATCACACGAGTTACCAGAGGACTGGCCCCCTTCTGTAACTTTCGCTACATTTAGTAGACGTGTGGCCTAGGGCTAATGAAACTGAGATAGGCGCCGCCTTATGTGCCAACATTGGTACGGGAAAGACTTTAACTAACTAACTAACACTTTCAGGATGTATTTTCACAAGTCCCCATACGTTCACGCTTTTGTTTGTCAGATCTCGACCCTGATGGGTTTCACATGGTTTATCGGGTTCGCGGCCGCCTACATCCAGACTGACGTCCTCTGGTACATCTTCGTCGCCATGAACTCCCTGCAGGGAGCCTTCATCTTCATCGCCTTCATGTGCAACGGCCGCGTGTGGCGACTCTGGATGCAGGGCATCGCTGCCCGGACGGCCTCATCGTCCATGAAGAAGTCGATGAAGGACGGCGAGGTCGTGTACAACGCCAACGGCCACGACATGAAGACCATCAACCGCATGGTAGAGCGAGTCACCCGGATGTAGGTATAAACCATAGCAGGGCAGGCCTTCGTACCATCCACTCGCATGACTGGTCGGACTGATTGGGAAGGAGCGCAAGTTATTATTATTATGTTTTTGTTGTTGTTTGTTGTTTGTTGTTGTTGTTGTTGTTGTTTGTTTGTTTGTTTGTTTTGTTTTTTTTTTGGGGGGGGGGGGGGACATTATGTATTTCTTAGTTTATTTTTTATGGAAATTCCCCGTAGTTGCTGTACTGGTTTTGTCAGATTATGCCCCCATGCCCCTCCCCCCCCCCCCCCCCCCACCCCCCTCCCCCACCCCCCTGTAGCCTGTAGCTACGCCACTGGCACCATCGCTCCCGGCAGCCCTTTGTACGATATCATGTTTTTTGGTGCTGTTGTTGTTTATTTGTTCAGTAACCCTAATGCTTACAATTCCCCATCCCCCTCCCCCCCCCCCCCCCCCCCCCATAATCTGACAAAAGCAATAAAAGGGAAAATCTATAACAAATATAGCAAGACATAAGGTGATCCCCCCAATAATTTGAAATAAATGAATTTGGATAAGTCAACTAAGAGTAAGGGAACGATAATGAGAAAATAGGGCCTTATCGTCTTGTTGTTTATGTACACTATAAAATAAATGATGATGATGTTTCGTATTCTAGACTAACGTTAATGAAATGAATAGTACGTGTACGCTTCTAAGTTGTATTAAGTATTCAAGGGATCTAGTAGATTTGTTGGCATGTGGAGAAATTGATGAATGGTTGTATAATAATTATGTAGTCTTATGATCTGATATATCCTCTGGGTATTGTGTGAACATTTCACCTTGTTATATGGCTGAGTAATGAGCGGAAATTGAAAGTGATATTTGCTAACTCATTGCATCGACTTTGGACAAAATTATGACTATCCAGTGGATATTTATAAATCCTAACACTTCAATCATTAATATATTTCTAACGAAAGGGAAAGACGACAAACCGAAGCCAGTTCCATGAATCTATTGGTTATACGAATACAACAAGGTCCGCTAGATTTATAATGAAGTTTTGTGTATTTGGACAATGTTACTAGATCCCATTTATAAAACATTCGTTCACACTGCGGATTTTCTTGCTGTTTTGTACATAATAAATCTGTTTACTCTACCACTTTCTCGATGTTTTGTACAACATATCAACATATATTCACTACAAGTGTCACATTGCATGAACATTCATTACAACGTTGGAGTGAATATCATATTATGGAGGCGTAAGACGTAATTGTGGGACTTGTGGATTAGATCAGTAATTGATTGGCAACTATTACTTGGTAAACTCATCAGCATATATACCTAAACCAGTTTATCCAGTGTGAAATTATAAGCGTTGCATTTTGAACTCAATCTCGGATGCGTAGGCGGAGTATTTATAGTAGTCAGGTAGTTGTAGTAGTAGAACAGTTTTTCGTTAATAAATAACTAGGTGTGGCAAGTTTCAGGGGGCTTATTTGAGTTCATGATTGTGTTAAACCTGCTTGTAGTACCTGTATTAAGATCTTTATTAAAGCCAAATCATTTTTTTTAAATGCAGATAAAGATCAGAAAAAGAAATCCCTGTTAAATGATAAAGGAGGTAGAAAACGAAGAGTTTATTTGCCAAAACGAAAAAAAAACGCCCTTATAGAGATAAAGCCATCATTGTAAAATACAAATTTCTTTGTTTATGAATACCTTACTCATAGTATATGGAGGTATATTTCTAAAGATGTTAACAGAAAAATCTCATTATTTGTTTTCATTGTTTTTCAGTCGGTTAAATCGGAATTATTTCGAATTGGTAAATTTGACCTGTTTTTGAAACCTTAAAACTGTACATGTATCTTTTTTACGGAAGGGAAATTCGAAAAACCAAGATCGATTTCATGCTTTTATTGGTAATACGAATACAACAAGGTCTTAGAGAACCACTAGATTTCTAATGAAGGTTTGTGGATTTGGATAATGTTACTTTATCATCACGAATAGCGTGAGAGCACATTGTTCACTTTGTGATAGTTAGATGAGCTTCATTAGTACAATTTCACCAGAAAATCAGTTTTTAAGATGTGTGTATTGTTTTGTAAATAATCCTGTTCGTCAATAGTTCTTAAAAATCACGTTGAAATTATCAAAACATAGATTACAAGAATAAAAAAGGACTTAAAAATGATTATTTGGAATCGAACCATTGAAGTCAATGTACCTCTGTAATTTCTGTGTCCGGATTGGTTCCACTTGTAAATTAAAAGAAATAAATTCAACTTCGATAATCGATATTCTTTGTCAGAGTACGAAAGTTACATGGCAACAGCTTTATTTGGTCAATATTCTGAGGAACTTTAGCTACGATTATAGTCTTTAAATTTTCTTATTGAATAATAGCAAACAGAATGGTCAAATGATTTTGAACCTGTTGAAGAAAATAAACTATATAGTATCTAAACAAATATTGATTTTACTTTACAAAAGAATTGTGAATCGTAATCATATAATGTTGTGTAAATCATTATGTATATGATAATAAATGTCACATTTATAATTCACCCCTCATTGAAATAAAAACGAAACATTCACAAAGCAGTCCGTATGTTTTGAAACAATTCTGTTGTGCTTGCCGTGTCGACCTCGTTGATCGTTGTGAAGACAAAGAGAGCGATTAGATAGTCCGGCATAACTTCAACGAATTCAGTTTTAACAGGAGTCCATCTCAGCTATACATTGGTCAAGTCAATATCAGGATTTAAAGGGATATAGTTGAGTTCTGGTAGAGAGAGTAGTTTTAGTCAAACGGAATTTTAGTAACCAATGCTCAAAAGGAATACAACAATTACAAACGACTAAGTAAAAAGCCTGTTATCATTCAAAAAGAGCTGTTTAAACTAAAGAGGGCGCTTCCAAAAAAAACATTTGTTTAAACCATTTTAAATAAAATATTGTGCATGTGATGTTTTGTTGAAATAGTGATTAGATAGAGGGATAATCAACAACTATCTAAAAACCTCTTTCAAAATTTTTTTAAAAGAGGAAGCATTTTAAAACGAATTTTAACGGCTGGTTCAAAATTATCGAATACTTGTGGGGCCCCACATTTATTACAAATGGTTATGTTTATGGATATTTCAGCCGTTTCTGAACCGATTTTGATCAAATGAAGTTTATTCTGCCATTAAAATTGTATGCTCTTTCAAATTTGACACTCAGGTTTTCATTATCTCATTATATTAATTATATTGTGTAGCGCCCTCTCTACCAAAACTCAACTATCCCTTTAAGAAGGATAAAACGTGAATAGAGACTCAAAAACACCCTATGCAAATACAAACACAACACACACACGCACGCGCACACACACATACACACGAATTTGCAAACACACACACACACACACACACAAACACACACGTACACACGCAAACACACACGCACACACTCATATTTATATATATCGGCCAACTGTTTAGACAGGACTTAAACGCGAGGTTGCGTCTAAGTCCTGTCTCAATGATAGGGTATTCTGAAGTCGTCCTGATTATTTAAACACTTATTTAACTTTAAACGAAACTTTTGCAAATGCTCTGTAGGAATTGTTGACGTAATGCCGCGCGCGCTGCAGACGATAAGCAGAATGCACATGCGCAATTAACGTTATCGATTGCATATATATCGCCGATATCATATTGCTGATTGCAATCCTAAACATACCACGTATTTTTAGGCTGGTTTAAAATCAAAATTCAAGCGTCTCTTACAAGCTTGATTTTTTCACTTTGGACCTTGGAATTTACAAGATGTCACCATAGAGTAAGGTTAGTTAAAATTATCGATAACATAATAGGGCAACACGAACAAAAAAACCTGCAATTCTTATTTGAAATGTTAGAGGCTGCACGCGCCGTTATTCTTCACCGAAAGTTCCCGGTAGAGCACAGGAGAGTGTGCCGTAGGTTCAAAAGCAGCAAAATCGCGCTCTTAAACCCGACTTAAACTACCCCTCGCGTCATTCTAAAGTTAAACAGGATTTAGACGTGACTTCGAGCTTAACGGGACTTAATCACGACTTCAGAATACCAAAACTTTAGTCACGACCTCGTGACTAAATTTAGACGGGACTTAGACAGGGCTTTATACAACTGCTTAGTTAAACATGACTTAATCACGACTTCAGAATACCGGCTATTATGTTTAACATAACTAGCAATACACCGATGTAGCAAGGAAGAGACAATGGTAGTCTTACTGTATTTATTGTCCGTGTCTGTATTTTATTTACAATCAACATAATCATAAGAAGATAATTATATAGTAGTACACATTGATTACCATTTTCTGTGGGGTTTGGTGGAAAGTCCGATTAGATGGAGTTATGGAATTATTGTAAATTAGTTTTTAAACTGTTATTTTCAATGCTTACAGGGTACATGCACCAGTGCCCCCCCCCCCCCCCTCTCCTTGCTACGCCACCGTTTACTGCATATTACAGCATCATTATACACTGAATTTTGTATTAAAAGCAACACAAACTTATAAGTCATGATAGTGGATTGCAACAATAATACACAGAGGACACATTGACAAATGTTAAACTGACTTGGTCAAATACTAATCGCTGATTGGCTAACCTCAGTCATGTGATGTTAAAATATTGTATTATATCACACGGAAGCGCCGCGATATATCGATAGAGGAGAATTTTCGTTTATACCTATGGCAAACAATGGAAGCGATACTATCGATTGCAGGTTTTATATTACATGCTGCAAGAGAGATTGAATTATGACGTCACAATGAGAGAGAGATTGTATATGACGAGACAATGACTTGTCAATATAATCGCTTCGAAAACTACATTTTCTAATCGAGCTCAGAGAGGCTATAAGTGTAAAGATGTGTGACTTTGTCATATAACATAACGGATGCTAACTTTGTTGTCGGGAAAATCATGTAATGTTCCATCTGGATTTGAAATGCTATTTTGTGAAGACAATACGTCCCTCGACCACGTCTCGGGACTTATAACTTTCCCTCAATAGCATTTTAAATCCCTCTGAGAGAAAGATTCCCTGATATTACCTCTGCCATCAGTTAACATCTGTACACTGTTTTATTTTACCACGAGCAGCAATCTGTACACGAATCACATTGATACATACAATTTGGTTAATACAATTATTTTCATTTTACAATGAATTCTTTAGAGCAACATTAAATAACGGATTGCAACAATAAGTACAGTACACATTAGTTAATACTATATTTTGACTCGAGCAGCAACCTGTAAATACATTACATTACCACATACATTACAATGGGCTCTGATAATTCCAGCTTTACTATGCTCTGAATTCTTTTAAAGCAACATTAAATAACGGATTGCAACAATCAGCAGACTACACATGAATTAATACTATATTTTAATTCGCGCAGCAAACTGTAAATACATTAAATTACTACATACTGTACATTAAACATATTTTGAGACATTATATATTGTACTTGATTTTGTAACGATTAGTTCCTTGCCGTTTTATATTTTTATATTATAATTTCATGATCATTTTCATGATTACTATAAGCTATTAAAAGGCTATATTATATAGATTTTTTACACGAGCAGCAAAGAGTAAGTACATTACATTACTACATACATTAAAGGGATATCTGAGTTTAGGTATAGAGGGCGCGGCTACACAAAATATTTTTTTTTGTGAGATAATGACAAACTGAGTGTCAAATTCGAAAGAGCATACAATTTTAATGACATAATAAACTTTATTTGATCAAAATCGGTTCAGAAATGGCTGAAATATCCATAAACATAACCATTTGTAATACTTGTGGGGCCCCACAATTATTAGATAATTTTGAACCAGCCGTTAATTTTTTTTTTAATGCTTCCTCTTTTCAAAAATTTACAAAAGAGGTTTTTAAATAGTTGTTGATTATCTCTCTATCTAATAACTATTTCAACAAAACATCATATGCACAATGTTTCATTTAAAATGGTTGAAACCGATGAGGGTTTAGAGAGCGCCCTCTTGAATGTTAACGGCTATTTTTTAATGATAACAGGCTTTTTACTTAGTCATTAGTAATTTTGTATTCCTTTCGAGCATGGTGGAGTTATATAACTATATTTATAACGCATCCAAAACCATCGATTAAAGTCGTCAAAATGGCTCAAATGTTGACAAAAATACTACAGCAAATCATCGAGGGATAACAAAAAAGTGCAGTGAGTACTACGAACCAATTTTAGAGTGATTCAAAAAAAGGGGGTACGAACTGCAGTAGCGCCAGGTACTCTCCAATCGTGAGTCACCGGGTAGCTAGCGGCGTAGCTGCTCGCGCCAGAGTATGGCCACACTTGAGAACTAGCACATTTGCAGTCGAACACGTATTTTGCATCAACATTTACTCTAAACGTATTATTTCGGATTTATATCTTCATTGGAGCATGCTTCAATGGTCATTTATTATCAGGTTGTGATGATAAGATCATGGTTTCAGTCGCTAAAGTGGACCTTGACCAATACTAAAATATATCTTTAACATGTCCGTTTTGGGTTATAGGCAAAAGTAAGCAAAAATAATGTGTTTGCCTTACATTTACACCTAAAAAATATTACAAGCATTATTCACTGGTGATATAGTTGTCATTATAAATTTATTTCAAAATGAAATAAATTGAATTGAATCGAATCGAATTTTCCATATTAGTTAAGATGGGAAATAGTTGTGAGGGTGAAAAATTAGATGACCCGTTTTCAATAGGCATCGAAGCTGTCCGATTCTCCCCAAAGATAAAAACAGACGGGCATAGATGTGTTCGGTATTAGCCCAGTCCGAATGACCCTTCATATGACCACTGAATTATACAATCAGGGATAGCCACGTACAGACTTTATTCTGTTCATTTAGCGCTTCATCACCAACATCTCAAAGCGCTCGGAGCATAAATAAATTCCCGCCAAGAACCAATTTACTATAATACTCTGAGTTGAGAGCAGCACATGAGGATAAAGTGCCTTACTAACCATCTAACGGACACTTGTGCCGCGGAAGGAAATCGAACCCACAACCTTCGTATCGAAAGACGAAAGCCCGAACCAATAAGCCACGACACTCCCACTTTTGTCACGGCGTATCATTTTGTCCCCACTCGCACGTAGGTGTTGTATGGTTTTTCCTCTGCATTGTCGACGGGAGAGATTGCGATTGCATGCGACCGGGTAAGATAAATACCAAAAGTTCCAAGATCGCAGAAAAGGACACACGTGAGATTAACTGTCATGATACTGCTTTATTACCATGCATGTATGCAAGGTTGTGATACGGGGCCACCACAATCATTGCTTGGGCGGTTAGGTCTGTACGAATAATTTCCGAATCTCCAGTCAGAAGCAATGCCAAACCCAAGTGATCGCGATATCACGCGACTTTAAAGAATTCAATGCGTAGGAATCGTCGCACCTGTCCGAATATGTCCGAATCTGTCCGAACATCGTAACTTGGCTAGCTTGTGCGTACTACGTATTACACAGAGTCAGTGTGTATTACGCACCATGTGCGCAGAGCCTTCCGAAGATGACACCACGCGTCTGATTGGCTAATCCTAACTACCTTTAAACGACAGAACCACCAAAGCTGTTCACATCAAGATGGCCAAACGAAATCCGAAGGAGGTATCTCTAGATAGCCAACGCACCTGTCTTGCCCGTTGTGGCGTTCTCCAGTAATTAATTCCCGGCGCGCTTCATTCCCTCCTCTATAGATATAATAAATATATTTACAGCAATATTTATCTATCTGGATAATTATATCAGTTATCAGTATGTCACCGTGCATTCGCCACCTTGGTGTTACCATTGCTGATAATAGTGTTGGCGTTGATGGTTGGCGGACTAATGCTGTAAGGGGGTATTCGTGAAGATTCCTCGCTCCCCGTCCCCGTGCCCGTTCCGCTGAACCGCGCCTTGTTTGCGTTCATGTACGCGTCGAGTCCAGGCGCATCGCCCCAATCCACTACACACGGCCCGTTCCACGCAGACGCTGATGCCGAGGAGTTTGGATTGTAGCCATGGTAACTCTTCTCTTTGACGCGGTACGACTGGCTGCGGATGTTGCACTCGATGAACGAGAGCGCGCCGTACGCGCTGCGTACCTCCTTGGAGCGCGCGCAGAAGAGCGCGAAGATCGCGAGACCCTGGAAGCTGTTGAAGACGCAGAAGGCGAGCCGGAAGATGAACGTCGCCTGGCCGACGGCAAGGAAGCCAAACGACCACGTAAGTCCCAGGAGCACCGACATGCAGACCGCGTTCTGTAGTCTTGATATAACCTGGGAACGCGAGAAAAGGAAATCAAATGCGTATCGTTAATCAATTGCAAAATTTGAGAAAAATCGGCAGGAGATATTGAAAAGCACATCCCTGATACAACATTATTTCGAAGCCTGTGTGTGTACATGCTGCTCGACCGCTTTCTGATGTCTTGGTGAACCTGGGACATGTAAATGGTAAGGTTAAAATCAAAATGAGTATCAGTTATCAGTTGCAAAAGGCGTTCGAGAGCCCTTTCATGCAAACATATAGCGACAACATTTTGTAAACAATATCTCCAACCGATTTTGAGTCATTATGGATTGTTGAAATAATTCTTATCAAAATCTACCGCAAAAAGAGTCGTTTGATTATACCAGTTATCGTTTGTTTCGGTCTTGCTAATAGGTTTCCGTTCAAGACTGTCCACAGCCGGTTCATGATCGCCAAGCTGAACGTCAATACGTTGTGGGGGTGGATTACTCCTACCAAAATCAGCAAACTGTTCCAGTCTACTCATTAACACAGTTTATTGCCAAAAGTGTTTAAACTAATATTAATTTTTTTAAATAATACGTATGAGCGGATTGATATACATATGGTCATTTTTGTTTGTCTTGCTGATGGAATTTCCAATATGAACACAGCAGGTACATGATCGCCAAGTTGAACGTCATTGCATTGCGGGGCAAGATTAAGTCTGCTCATCTACAAAATTAATTGCCAAACTTTTATCAAACTAATAACATTTACAAAAAAAATCATATGTTTCAACTGATAAAATAAAATCCCTTATATAAATGTATAGAGGCGTGTTCATACATACTTGTTCCTTTTTGGTCTTGCTGATGGAGTTTCCGCTCAGGTCTGAACACAGCAGGTTCCTGATCGCCAGGCTGAAGGTGATGAAGTTGTGGAGCATTATAACACCGATGGGGAGCAGGAGGCCGTAGTACATCACGTGACCAGGAACCAGGAAACAACTTTAACAAATCAAACAATCATAATAGAAGTATCCATTAGATGGATGAACGCGTTCTCGGTTCGGGCAGCGAACGTGCGAGAGGACCTGACGCATGCGCAAATCGTCTAATTGACGTTAACATGTTCCAATCGTCTAGTGACAATTGAAATGTCCCAAATAATTGGACATTTACAACATTTGGAGGAGTTTTATAAAAATTAAAAAAATAAAGACCTGGCCACCTGTAGGTGTTTCACAAACATTTTAGATTTAAATATTAACAATTATGAAAAGCCATTTGTAGCCATGGAATAAAACATATTCCAGAGAAAAAAAACAATACACGTATTTGAGACTTTCAACAACAAAATATATCAAGTTTGAAGGCTCCTTGATAATAACAAATATAACTGGATTTGTCAAACTGTATGCCTTTTGAAAAGAACTGTTTCAACAATGTTTATAAGGAACTAACGGCTCTCCATGATTGTTAGGTCCAACTTAGAGTTAAGTTAAATTTTGTGAAACACCCCCTGGACTTGTTTCGATCGACTATAGCTACAAAGTACAAAACTACTTGCAAAATTACTGCTAAGAGTGATGTTAGTGGCGTAGCGGGTCAAACTGATTGGGATGTGGCACTCAAATTGTTGGGGGCACTACTTATGTTTTTGGGGGTGTTTTTGTTCACAGATTTTCTCTTTATGAGTTGTAATGTTTTTTGTCGGAATATTGTGGAGGGCACATATCCCCCATATTCCACCCCCCCCCCCCCCCCCCTCCCCCCCCCCCCCCTCCCCCCCCTCCCCCTAATTGTAGCTTTGCCTCTGGATGAAGCTATTGCGATGATCACAATTTATAATGATTGGGTTCAAAAAAAATTCACTAGATAATTGAAAAACATATTTAAATAGATTGGGACTATGCCAAATAAATGTAGAAAGCGATATGTATTCATAATTACCACTTAAGAGAAATCACCAGAAACTTAAAATGGAAAGGTTTGCAAGAATATCAATAACAATTTTGAAAATCTTATCGTAAACTTTTTCAGTGTAAAACAGCAAAATCAAGACTGTAATAAAAGCAATGAAATACATGATTTATAGGATATGAATAATGTATAATTTGGGGAAACACATTCTGGATACAAACATCGAACTGAGATGTAAAAAGGGAGAGATGTACATTAGGCGCCAAGCCATTAAAATGATAACTACAAGAAGGTATGGGCGCGAGAGAAAAAAGTCAACAAGTACGATAATGAAAAATAAGGGAATGCTAGGGGATGAATAATATGCGGCGTATTTATAAGCTCATAATAACGTCTAACCGATTCCATCTCTAGCCCAGAACAAGAAATCCGTATAATCAGCACACCATTAACGGATTTGATTCATCCGAAGAGAAATCTACTAGGATTAAATGCCCATGGTTACACCCGGATAGCTCTGCCGGGGGATCAGAATCTAGCACGCATTTAGGAGCGAACTTTATCAAGATCAACAAAACGACGACAACAACAATCTTAAAGGGATATTAGGCTACAGTTCTGGTCAAAAAGAATTGTAGTAACTAAAACTTGTTAGTTATCATTAAAAACAAACAGTTATTATTCAATGTCGCTTGTATGGTTGAAAACATATTTAAACGGCTAAGTGACAGGGCTGTTTTAATCTTTTTAAACAGCTGTTAACACAAGAGGGCTTACTCCGATCCAAACACCACGAGTTTCAACCAGTTTTGTATCCAAATATCATGAATATGTGAATGTGATGTTTGGTAAAAAAAATACTTATTCAATAAAATGATCATAATTATAGACAATTTTAGAACGATTTTGGTATATTTTCAAAAAGATGTAGGATTTATAAATATTATTTGCTTAAAATATTGAATAAAAGATGGTCCCCACATTTGCTCCAATATGAGTTTACTTATGAATATTTTAGCTGTTAATACTGAACCGATTTTGATGAAATAAAGTTTATTCTGTCTTTAACAAGTTTAAAATATGTGCTTTTTTCAAATTTGTCACTTAGATTTTCATAATCTCACAAATAAATCATAATACTTGAAGCGCCCTTTAAACCATATCTGATCGAACTAACCCTGTAAGGTTTGATGCATTTTTTAAACGATCAATATTGATCAAATAAAAAAGGTTGGATTCACGCAATCTGAATTCAGTCATTCTGAAAGCTATAATTGTATTTTACTATGCTCAATATTTCCGAAATGTTAACAAAGTAAAAATTCTTAAAGGAACTACAGAGTACAACGTACTTTGGCACTTATTCCATAGTTGATGACTTGATGAAAATAGGTCTGCCGAAAAAAAACTCCATGAAAATAAACACAGTAGTGATTTTAGACTAATTTTCTGATGGCAAATCTCACTTAGCAGCCAGTTTACGCCCCACCCACATTTAGGGTCCAGAATCGGCAGCGTGATTAATATGTGATTGACAATTCATTGGCTTACGTCATCTACATAATTTAATTCATTAGTCCGTTCTTTAGATGACGTCACATTTTGGCGATTTAAAAGGGGCGTTCCCAGGACAATTATATATTTACTAATTACCACAAAATTGATTGATTTCATGGGAAATGAATGCCAAATTCTTTTTCTTGAGGACAAATTACGTATAATAGAGAGCCTAATTGTGAAAATTATGTCATCTAGACGCTGTAGTTCCTTTAATTTATTTTATTATATTATTTGATTATATATGTATATACATATATAATCAAATAATATAATAAAATAAATTAAAGGAACTACAGCGTCTAGATGACCTAATTTTCACAATTAGGCTCTCTATATGGATGTTTTCAAAGGATTATTAATAAATCAAGGCCAGACTTAAATTTGTGACGATACCATTTGGATTTAAATTTAAGTATTGTACAAGTGCAAAATATTTACTTTCAAGAAAAATGGATCAACTTGTACGTCCAAATGAGTTTTACATCGCTCTTGATGATTTTTGTTTGTTTGTCAAAATTATTTTCTTTTAAATGCTAGTGGGACTTGAATTAGTGACATACATTTAAAGTTACTCATTGAAATTGGCTTTTCCGAAATGGATATCAAACTTCAATCATATACCAATATTAGAAGATTCTTCTTTTGATGTGTGATTGTGTCAAGAAAGAAAAAAAAAAAGGAAAATTTAAAACTCATTATATCTCCTAATAACCATTTATTTTGACCATCGGAGGTTTCCTGGGAATGATTTCCGATTCAATCATGAATATCTACATAATTATTGAGACATTTAAATAAAAGAGGATCAATTGTATTGTGTTTTTTTTGGCATAAAAACCAAACCATTAGTTACGAGAGAAATGTTCACCCTCTAAGTGATTTTGATTGAATTTGACAAAGTTAATGGATCACTTTAAGTCATTGAAAATAAGATTAATCAGTAATCATTAACAAAAATGACGACATAAAAGGACGAACTTACTATTTTTCGTTGGTGTAGCTGTCCAGTGACAAGCCTACGGCAATAGAAACCGTGACCAAGGGCATACCTGTTGGAAACAAAGAAAGGTTTAAAGTCAATGCGTTGTCGGCCTCGAGAGGGCGCTGTCAAATGGAGTAGCTCACAGGGAGGAGCGTCATGATGTAAATATGGTGCCATGCCATGTTTATACGCACGTCTTTGACAGTGAGATCGCAGAGCATCAACAAGGCTTCCCATTTATAAACAAATATGCATGACTTGGATTTCTATGAAAAAGTAGTGAGCAGGAACAACGATATTTCAAATCGCATAAACTAAGAGAAATTAAGTGTTTCATGAAAAGAAAGGCGTCGATACAACGCCTTATATTCCAAAGTTTATGTTATTATTTGTTTCGCCTCAATCTGACGTAGATAAAAGGGTGAAATTTAAGGTTAAAATATGATAATAAAACAAGAATTGAATGATTCATGTTTACCTTATTAAATAATGGATCAAATGTGCTTGCGTCTCGGTAATTTTTACATCATTGGAAAGAGAAAAGTATTGGCTCACATACTACACCATTCATATATTCATTCATTTTTTAGAATAGTCAGGAGCTAGCAAAATATCACAAGATGTTAAAAAATTACTGCGAATTTACAAATTCCAGCTCTGTGATTGGCTTATTCAACATCACGCGCGACTTGTGGGCTATTCAACCAAGACCGCATGGTGACAAAGCGGGCAATGTCAGGTGCGAATGACTGTTGCTATGTGCCCGTTACCTCAGCAACAGTGGTCAGTAGTTGAATGAGCTAATCACAGAGCTGGAATTTCGGAAATCACAGTTATTTTTTTATCCTGTGTGATATTTTGCTAGCTCCTGACTATTCTAAAAGGTGAATTAATATGCGAATCATTTCTCATCAAAAACGAGACTTTACCCTTTCCAATGATGTAAAATTTACCGAGACGCAAGCATTTATAATAAGTTATTTTACGATATAAATATGCTGAACATGAGGCAGAATTGAAGAATTTATAATTAATTGACCGACCTGTACGTGTCATTTTCCTACGTACTGAGCTAAAACACCGATGTTTTAAATCAAAATAACAAGGATAAATCAAATATTCTATAGAAAGAAAAGTGTTCATTGAACGACTAACATTCCAAAGTTCATATTAATATTTATTTCATATCAACCTGTCACAGATAAAAGGGTGAATTTTAAGGTTGAAAAGAGGATACGAAAAGCAAAAATGTTCAGCATATTTATATCGTAAAATAACTTATTATAAATGCTTGCGTCTCGGTAAATTTTACATCATTGGAAAGGGTAAAGTCTCGTTTTTGATGAGAAATGATTCGCATATTCATTCACCTTTTATAATAGTCAGGAGCTAGCAAAATATCACACAGGATCAAAAAATAACTGTGATTTCCGAAATTCCAGCTCTGTGATTGACTCATTCAACTACTGACCACTGTTGCTGAGGTAACGGGCACATAGCAACAGTCATTCGCACCTGACATTGCCCGCTTTGTCACCATGCGATGCGGTCTTGGTTGAATAGCCCACAAGTCGCGCGTGATGTTGAATAAGCCAATCACAGAGCTGGAATTTGTAAATTCGCAGTAATTTTTTAACATCTTGTGATATTTTGCTAGCTCCTGACTATTCTAAAAAATGAATGAATATATGAATGGTGTAGTATGTGAGCCAATACTTTTCTCTTTCCAATGATGTAAAAATTACCGAGACGCAAGCACATTTGATCCATTATTTAATAAGGTAAACATGAATCATTCAATTCTTGTTTTATTATCATATTTTAACCTTAAATTTCACCCTTTTATCTACGTCAGATTGAGGCGAAACAAATAATAACATAAACTTTGGAATATAAGGCGTTGTATCGACGCCTTTCTTTTCATGAAACACTTAATTTCTCTTAGTTTATGCGATTTGAAATATCGTTGTTCCTGCTCACTACTTTTTCATAGAAATCCAAGTCATGCATATTTGTTTATAAATGGGAAGCCTTGTTGATGCTCTGCGATCTCACTATTGACTCTGTAAAGTACACGCGGATGCATTTTTCTATTAAGATTTGAACAGGTGTATTAAATGTCCGTATTTTCAACAACATGAGTATTATAATTCCAAAAATAACCAAAGTATTTGATATAGACATGTTTTGTATACAAAGATAAAACCCTTTTACATACCATTTGTTTTATATGATCATATTAGGTAACTACACAAAGTATGTTCAGTTTTATACAGAGCTGCGTGAAGAGGAGGGGGGGGAGATTTCTAAAGCTTTTCCATATGATTGATAATAATTCTACAAGCACGTTTTTGTATAGGTTTTCCCGCTCAATTTTGCACTTTTTTCAATCGAATTCATTTAGGGTCATTCGAATTCGCGCGTTGCCGCGTAATCGTTGGTATCGGTCTTCCAAATTCCGAATAAGTGCATGCGAATTGATGCATACGCACACGCTTTCGTGAATAGGCACAGAAGTTCATTTATGGGCATTCGAATTCGCGAATGTGCAGCCAACTGTCAACTGCCCTTTCGCGAATTCGAATGACCATTGATGAAAAGGTATGCACTTTGTGCAAATTCACTTGCTCCTACGTGATTTTGAACGACTATTTACGAATTCGAATGCTGCTTTGGTACGGCGATCGCAAATCGCGCGAATTCGTTTGCTCCTATTATCAATTCGATTGACACAATCGCGAAATTGAGCGGGAAAACCTATACTTTTTTTTATTATGCATCTATTTGTTTACATGTGAGATTAGAATGAAAAAGTGGGGCGAAGTACTCTAATTTATATCGTACGTATTCATAAAAAAAATAACAAGGTCACAAAGAGGTAATTTAAAACGTTGCAGCGTACGTAACACAAATAATTTTCTATTGCACTTCTTTATACATGTAATTTCTTTTACTTGAGTATCCAATTTATATCACATTGAATATAAACTCCAAGAAGTTTATTACATTTTCTTCATTTAAAAGTGATCCAACACAATAAATTTCGAGTTTGATTTATCATGTTATTGAGAAACGACCGCGTTTATAATGAAAACAACAATATTTCAGGATGAAGACGTGGTTTCTTAGCACTGTGCGTGCCTAACATGTGACTGGCTGGAATACCCATAGGGAGTGGAAATGTGCACTTTGTGTGCAGGGGTGATTGCAGTGTGTATCCATTGACCGGGGTAATAATAATAATAGTGTTTATAAAAACGGCTCCGGTAAATTCAGTAACGTGATTGGTTAAATCCTGTCACGTGACTATTTATTAATTTCAACAAGCATGCACGACCGTGCAGTAACAGCGCAACACCCGTACATACTGTGTAAATATTGTACATACTGTGTAAATATTGTATATAGTTATCGATATTTTGAAATTGACTGTTTCCTTTTTCTCCAATACCCATCCTTGGGTGACATGAGAAATTAATATATTTCATTTCATTTAATTTCACCCGTGCGATGTCACTTTTTGTTGCGCGGTATTTGCACGGCTGTGACGTCACAATGCTTGTTTACATAGTTTCTATCGAAGTAGTAACTCGCGAAAGTGATCATGAAAAAGATGGAAAATGCTTCGTTTTGTAAATTATGTGCGCTACGCACATTTAACAAAACCTCGCGTGCGCTGCATTTACACAACACACTCTAGACCGTGTATTATTTATCTAAAAGCGCTATTGTCCTCATGGGAATAGCGCTATATAAATAACCGTTATTATTATTATTATTATTAATAATAATAAGACGAATGGACAAAGTAACGTGAGGGTATAGACAATAGCAGAACAAAATGAGAAAATGGAGCTACCAACCCCACGCGATGACCGCGGCCTTGATGACGAAGCGTGATCGTTCGCTCTTGAAGACCTTGACGAGCATGACGTACATGTGACGGGCCTCGACGCCCATCCACATGACGGTGACCAGCACGAGGTAGTGGAGAAGGGCGGCCACGGCCGCGCACGCGTACTTGAACCGCGTGGCTGCGATTCCGCACACAAACACGACGTAGAGGGCGAGAAGCGCGCAGCACAGATGCACGAGTATTTGGCGGGAACGGTTAGAGCGGAGAGATCTGTAAGGAAGTAAAGGGTGATAATCATTAAAGGGTGTTGTGAATATACAGCTATACAAAATTCAATTCGTTTTATTTCAAGCTAAAACAGTTAGTTATATAAGGTAATAGGTATACAATTTCGCTGTAGAACGCATCAACACATAATTATATGTTTGACATCTTTTGGGTAACAGATCTGGAACGGTAGGATACCAAAATAAACACAGTGGCCCGAATTCTCATCAGTGGCTCAACTTGTGCCCGGCCTAAAAAGACAGAGACTATACGGGTAACCAGTTAAACCATTTTGCACATGCAGACCTATTTTGTTGTCGCTATTGGTCCCCGGAGATATTCTAATTGTTTCCGTTTACTGTCAATCCCTTGAGTTCTGATAATAGGTAGCATGACAAAGGGCCCTTTGAAATTCAGTCATAGTATAGTCGGTCATCAGCCAAATTGCGTCCTGGATCATCCTGGAAATTGTATTGCTGGTGACCGGTTATACTATGAATGAATTTCAAAGGGTCCATTGTCCTGATGCATATAAGCATAACTCAAGGGATTGACTCGACAACACAATAGGTCTGCAGGTGCAAAATGGTTTAACTGGTTACCCGTAGTCTCTGTCTTTTTAGGCCGGGCACAAGTTGACCCACTGATGAGAATTCGGGCCATTTAATATAAAGGCAGCAGAAGGTAATCCGTGCTAAATGGTACGTCGAATTGGGGGGTGCGCGCGCATAGAAGAACTTTGCGCCCCAGTATTATCGGGACCATTCCTGAATGGTATCGGATGAAATGAAATTCTGGTGATGGTATCAAGCACGAGCCTCCCTGAAAGTTGTTGTTTTGAAAAGCGCCCTCTTACGCAGCAACACGAACTCCTTTAACGTATAATATACATGCATGTTTATGTAAGTTACGGACTAACCTGAAGAGGAGGAAGGTAAGAATTGTCAAGAACAGGCCAGCATATTGGAGAGGAAGCATCCAATCCTAGTGATGATATCCAGCACGAGCATACCTGACAATTTTTCTTGAAAGGCGCCCTCTTACACACCACAACACGAACGACTTTAACCTTTATTGCATGTTTGTAAGATACGGACTTACCTGGAGAGGAGGGAGGTAAGTATTGTCAAGGGCAGCCAGCAATAGAGAAGAAGCATCCAATCCTGGTGATGGTATCAAGCACGAGCATACCTGCAAGTTTTTCTTAAAAGGCGCCCTCTTATGCAGCAACGCGAACTCCTTAACGTATAATATACATGCACGTTTATGTAAGTTACGGACTAACCTGAAGAGGAGGAAGGTAAGTATTGTCAACGACAGGCCAGCGATGGAGAGGAAACATCCGATCCTGGTGATGATATCAAGTACGAGCTTCTCGACCTGATCGATCTCAAACTGGCCGTGAATATCCTGGAAGATGATACGAATGGGGAAAACGGTTATAGCTGCAGAAAAAACCCTACACCGGAAAAAAAACACAGTGTGAACACACTGATTTAACTGTGTGAACACTCATCAAACTGTGAACCCACAGTGAACACGCTGTGAGCACAGTGAGACATTGCTTGTGTTCACAGTGTGTAAAATAGTGTGATCACACTGTATATTACAGCAATTTCACAGTGTGCTCACAGTGTGCACATTGTTAAAACGCTAGAATGTAACATTCTAACAGTCAACACGGTGTGTTCACACTACACTGTGTTCACTGTTCACTGTGTTCACACTACACTGTGAACCGCTGCCGTGTTCTTTCCTGTAGGGAATAATTTCAGCCTGAACAGATATGATCAAACGTAAACAGACGAGAGAGGGTCAAGGGCAAATGTAAAATATTTTGTAATTTCTTTCATTTCGTCCAACATTGGCAGTCCAGCAGTCAGAGCTTTCTTTTCATTTCTTAATCTTAAAGGGGACCACCAGGCAAAGAACAACACATTATTATATGTCTTGGTACCGTTTTGTGATATCAAATAGATATCCAACATTTTGCAAAGGGTTGTGTAATTCATAAACAAAGCAATTAATTTCCACCACTTACGGAACCACTGCTATTTCCTGGTTCCATACGTGCCAACCATTTGCGAGTGCGCCAATGCTATTCACGGGCACGTTTGTAATCAATAGATTCCCGGGCGATTCGTTCGCTCTGCACACGTTGCAATTCACCGCACACATAGCAGTCTGCGTAATTCAGACCGCATGAACGCATGCTTTAGAATGGTGATGCGTTTCCAAATTATTTTTTTTTCTGGAAACATATTTTTGTGAACTTGCTGATGGAATGGAATACTAAAGATGTTACCTTTCTTTAATAAGAATATTATTTTTGGGTGGTGGTACCCTTTAACTGGCTACATTTGTACTTGCCACTGATCACTACTTATTTTCTGTTTTATATTCATTGTCAGGAAAATATATAACCTGGAGGGTCATGCGTTAATTAGATATGTAACAGATGAGCATGCACCTACCACGAGAACGGCAAAGTTGGTCAGGTGATTGCAGTGGCACGTGATCGTTCCATCTGTGCGCCGTCCCGCAAATTGGCACCCTTCGCCAGACCAGTCTCCTTGCCCGTCTTCCAGTTCAAAGTCCCAGTACACGCACTCGATGTTTGTCAGGTTGAGCTCCTTTAATGCGAAAATGTCAAGTCAAATTTCAATTTCAAATACAATGAATATGATTAGGAAACATACAAGATAGTTGGACAAAAGGTGATCATTAAAGTAACACGAATGTAGCGTGTATATCCACAAAACCAATTACATAACGACCAAACAACCAACCATCAAATTTCAATTTCAATTTCATTTTCGTATCCATGTGGATCCATCCGAACGACCGACCAAGCAACTAACAAACCAACCATTCAACCGAGCAGCCAGCTAGCCAACCATATTATCGTACATCTAGCCCTCACCTCAAGTTAAAATGATAACCAAATCGTATATCTAGAGGGCTGAATATCTTTGCCATGGATTGTAGTTTATGTATTACGTCTCTTCAATATTAATGTAGCTATTAAAGGGTACCACTACCCACAAATAATATTCTTATAAATAAAACATTTTTAGTAGGCCATTGCACCAAAATTTCCGCGAAATATTTTTTTCAGAAAAATGACATCATTGGAAAAAGCATCATGTGTTCACGGGTCTGCAAACGAAGACTACCTTTTGTCTAGGACAAACGCATCGTCCGTCATGTCCGTGATATACTGTCTCCAAACGTAAGCGAGAATAGAATTGGCGCACACGCAAACGTTTGGCGCATACGGAACCATTAAACCACAATGGTTTCGTAAGTGGTGGTAATTAATTACATTGTTTATGAATTGCGACCCCCTTTCAAAATGTTGGGCATCTATTTGATATCCAAAACGGTACCAAATCATACATTTATGTGTTGATCTTTGCATGGTGGTCCCCTTTAACTTCGAAAACGATGACATAATAAAAATCAAGAACTACACTTGTTCGGCAATAATTATTGCCCCCTTTCTCAAAAAGTATAAGGTTTTCATTCCACCAACCCTTTCCGTGGTAAACTCGATCACGACTGGAGGTTCGATATCGACGATCCGCAGACCACCGGCCACCGACGCCGACAACACCGGGCCCAACACCCGCCTCGTCCTGTTGAACACGGAGTACGCATCGCCACGTGGCGACTTCCACGGCGATGACATCCACGCCGGTTGCGTCCCGTCTTCGGCGACGTCGAAGTCGACTCCTCCCGGCGCCCACGTCGTATCCGACGTCATCGTCATCGACATCGCGAGTGTATCGTTCTCATGGATGCGACGGAGCATGGCGGAGTGGAATAGGGTGTCGTCTCGGAATACGATGAAGCTGACTGGCACGGATGAGCCGTTGAATGCGACTGAGAAAAAGGAACACAAAGGATTATTAAACGATAAATCCTATTTTTTGTTTAACTGCCACAATCGCATTATCCTTTTTATTTGTCCTTTTTAAACGATTAACAAAACTATGATTAAACACTAGCATGCTTTTTAATTATTATTGTTTAAGAAGAACAAATAAAGACATTATCTTACGTATTTGCTTTTGTTTACTTCTTTCCAATTGTGTCTTCTTACAATTTATTTACTTTGTATATTATGTTTTCTAAACAAACAAATTGATAGATCTGATATAACGAGTTGTGTTACTTGATTCAACCCCTCAACCATGCCACTCAGAGTGTTAACGGCGTTCATATATACCTTGTGTGCAGGTATGTATGTTGTCGATTGTCAGAATAGCGCTTAATATGCAGAGTATGGCTTACATTCCTACATAGTTTGTGGATGCTAGTGATGCTATTTTTCATTAATTTATTCTGCTCATACCTTCAAAAACCGCGGAGGGCAGTTGAATGGACGCGTCCTTGCGGAGGTGTCCCTGTACTGGCGCGTTACTGTCGTTCGTCAGAATGGTGCGCAAGACGCCCTCTCTGGCAAAAGTTCCATCATCACCTTCATCCTTCATCTCTACTGTGGCAAATCAGTCAAGGACAAAGTTACACATTTGCAATAAAGAACTCCGATTACAAAATTGAAAATACACTGTTGCCATACCAAAACCAAAGAGTAAGCATGGGTAATAAAATAAGTTAACGACAGATGTCCGTCTTAATTAAGCAATCTTAAAAAGCAATCCTTAACAATATTGGAGGTTAAAGTGCTGAAGATATCAGAAATACATTAAATTTACACTAAAATATAGTAAAATCATTCTGATCAGACCCAAAAGATAACACCTATTTATTGTTATAACACCACCTATGAAAACGGAATGTACATGTGTATATTACAAAACTTTAAAACGAACACAAATGATTGTCAGCTCACCTTTGTCCCTTGGATTAAATGCCCTCTCTGACGTCACCGGGGCAAAGGTCAATCCCTTTGTGACGTCACTGGGACGTACGGAGGTCGTGCGGACGGCGATGTTGGCCGTGGCGATGTTGAGACGCTTGTTCCTGCGCGCGCTCTCATCGATTTGGCGGTCGAGTGTCTCGACGATCTCGGAGATTTCTTTCCCGACCACGACTCTGGCGTCGGAATGCAGGTCCAAGCTGGCCACTTGGTCAACGATCTCGACGAATGAATTGGAAACCTTGAATAAAGAAAGAAGTTGATAAGTAGGACTGTGATTAGTAACATAGTGTAGTCGAAATGATCGCAGGCACGCGAATTATTGGTTTTGATTTTGTCAAACAAATGGGAGCACCATGTTTCCGTATAGTAATACAAAATACAGACATGGTTACTTAATCCCTTCAAAACTTACTTGGAACTATAGCGGTTCTCTCATGCCATGTTGTATTCATATTAACAATGTAAAGGTTTCAGTTTTTCGAATTTCCCTTTCGTTAAAAAGATATTTACGATGTAAGTGTTCGGATTACTGTGTACAGAGTCAGCGCAATGAATAGTGAATATCACTTTGCATTTTTACTCATTACTCGGCCATATAACACCCAGAACGTGACATTTTCACACATTACTAAGTGGGCATATGATCAGATCACAACAATATACATTGTATCAACCATTCATCACTTTTTGCACATGTCAACAAAGTTATATAATTGTGACCATGCAGTGGAAGTCGATTGTCAATCATGTGTTACTAGACAATGAATGGATTAAATTCAAAGTCCTCAAAATATAATACTAATGATGGTCATTAATATGTGTCCGTCATATATTTACCTGTTTCGAAGGCGATTCGACGTCGGCCATATTCATCAGCGTGTCGGACAGGAACATGAAGTCGTCGGGGTCGAATTCGGTTTGGTTGCCGACCACGGCTTCGACGAACATCGCCACCTCCTTGACGTTATCTCGCGTCACCGGAACCTGTCGCAAAAATAATGAGAAATTTAATTTTGTTTTATTTAATAATTTAATTATATCCAATAAACAAATTTGGGGCGAGTTAAAATGAAATTAAGAAATTAAGAAATATTCTAACTCACCAAACGGTCAGAAATACCAAAATTATCACAAATCCTTTATTGTTAAACAAGAAAATGATAATAATTGGAAAATGATGATGATTCGAACAGAGCAGTATTATTATTTCGAAAATTTAATCACTGTTACATTTTTTTATTCTTCAGCTATAATCGTATGTAAATCATCTTTCTTCACGTGTCCTATTATCTCTAAAAAATATTGAGTTCATTAGAAAGAAGAACAATGTCGTTATCACGATTGCCATTTCAGAAAAAGCTACGAGAAAAGCTGCAGAACAGTGCAATGGTATTAAAAACACATTTGTAATTGTGCGTGTGCACAACACTGATTAAACGGACCAAACATGGCGCCTCTACGTTGATTCTTTTTCAATTGTATTTCTGTGGTTGATTCTCTGCAAGGCGCCCTCTCTACACGACGACGCAGTAACCTCAACATATTTTGTATTTGACTAGTATTTACCATACTCAGCTCTCTTAGATTCAGGGGGTCCAGATCCGGTCCACAGGTGCGTACCCTGGGCTGGTGCCATAGACCAAGATCGGTATTGTCAAATTGGCAGTAGCGCGTAGCCAGCGGATGCCCACCTGCATTCAAGAAATAAGAGGAATGCAATAACTATTACACGTTGTATTTTTAAAGGGATAGTTAAGTTTTGGTAAAGAGAGTAAAGTTTTGGTCAAACTGAATTTTAGTAACCAAAACCTGCACCTTTCCATTATAAACTAATAGTTATAAATCCACCATGCTCAAAAGGAATGAAAATTTACAAATGACTAAGTAAAAAGCCTGTTATCATTCAAAATGAGCCGTTAAAACTCAAGAGGGCGCTCTGTAAAAACTCATTGGTTTCAACCATTTCAAGTGATTAGATAGAGAGATAATCAACAACTATTTAAAAACCTCTTTTGTACATTTTTTAAAAGAGGAAGCATTTTTTAAAATTTGTTTAACGTCTGGTTCAATATAATTAAATAATAAGTGTGGAGCCTCACAATGATTACAAATTGTCATGTTTATTGATATTTCAGCCATTTCTTAACCGATTTTGATCAAATAAAGTTTATTCTGTCATTAAAACTGTATGCTCTTTCAAATTTTTCATTATCTCACAACAAAAATTATTTTGTGTAGCGCCCTCTATACCAAAACTGAACTACCCCTTTAAGTTTGAAGGTACATTACGTGTCATGCGAGAGCAAATACACAATGGCAAAGTGATATTAGTGTGGAGGGAAACACGAGTGAAGATGGAGTTAAAGATTAGATGTCATGCATTGTACTAGAAGTGCAGCTTACCAAAGGTTTTCTTACCGAACTTGGTATTGACTGGACATCGTTCGACCGAGTCCGTCATCGTGCTGGTGATCGTCGAGCGCCAAGTATACGTCACTCCGTGTACAACCGTTCTCTCGGTCGGACATCGAGCTATTTTGTGGAAGAAGGTCAATATGTTGATGTTCCTTTCATCGTCATGGTTACCACATGGTTATCATGGGTATGACTGTACCATTATCATGCTGGAAGTGGGGCATACTAATCTCAGTATATTGTATTGTTATCAAGAATGGATGGTTATGACTTTACCATTGACCATTATCATGTTGGAAGTGGGGCACACTAATCTCAGTATATTGTATTCTTATCAAGAATGGATGGTTATGACTTTACCATTGACCATTATCATGCTGGAAGTGGGGCACACTAATCCCAGTATATTGTATTGTTATCAAGAATGAATGGTTATGACTTTACCATTGACCATTATCATGCTGGAAGTGGGGCACACTAATCTCAGTATATTGTATTGTTATCAAGAATGGATGGTTATGACTTTACCATTATCATGCTGGAAGTGGGGCGTAACTAATCTCAGTATATTGTATTGTTATCAAGAATGGATGGTTATGACTGTACCAGTATCATGCTGGAAGTGGGGCACACTAATCTCAGTATATTGTATTGTTATCAAGAATGGATGGTTATGACTTTACCATTATCATGCTGGAAGTGGGGCACACTAATCTCAGTATATTGTATTGTTATCAAGAATGGATGGTTATGACTTTACCATTGACCATTATCATGCTGGAAGTGGGGCACACTAATCTCAGTTTATTGTATTGTTATCAAGAATGGATGGTTATGACTTTACCATTGACCATTATCATGCTGGAAGTGGGGCATACTAATCTCAGTAGATTGTATTGTTATCAAGAATGGATGGTTATGACTTTACCATTGACCCTTATCATGCTGGGAGTGGGGCACACTAATCTCAGTATATTGTATTCTTATCAAGAATGGAAACTGTGTTATTTAAACCATACAATTTATTCTCGTTCGTTGTCTTAAAGTTGAAAAAATAAATCTAATTAATTCCTTCGCCTGAACATGATTGACATAGAACTGCGTTGGTTTTTGGAAGAGGGACAATATCAATTTTGCACGATTAAAAATCATCATGGAAAGCATTGTGTTAATTGCACAATTAATGTTTATACAAAAAATATTCGTTATCGTACGGACACATCGCATACATAGACTGTGTGTTTTAATGGTTGTTATGATTATCATATTCCTGTGGAGTTATGGAGTATGGAGAGCAATTAACTGATGAACTAGCATTAAAGGGCTTTAGTAACATTGCCCAAATGCTCCAAACTTAATATTGGAACTCTAGTGGTTCTCTCATACCTTGTCATATTCATATTAACAATAAAAGCACGGGACAGGTTTCGGTTTTTTTAATTTCTGTTTCGTTCGAAAGATATTTACGATTAAAGTGTCTAGATCTTAAACTGTCTACGGGATAATATAAGCCATGTACAAAGTAAGTGCAATGAGTTTATAGTGAATATCATTTTGCATTTTTGCTAATTTCTCGGCCAAAAAAACATCCAATTACCGTGAAATTTTCACACATTACTTTGTGAACATATCAGATCACACAAATACACATTTTAATCACAAATGTTTGCACATGTCAAGAAAGTTACTAGATCCCTTAAATATATAGCATTAATGTTGGTGAACTATTCTATGATCCAAGAAGTCCCATGATCTTGATGACAAATTTTAATACGAACAATCTTTGTGAAACATCCCCAAGCCTCGCATAGAACAGTTCTTACCTTCGACGACGGTAACGTCGAAGGAGCACGACGCATTGTTTCCCTCCAGGTCGCTGACCTGGTACACGACGCGGTGGTCGCCCACGGCGAACTTGGAGCCGGGGACGTGGGATCTGAGCCACGGCCAGGCGATGCCGACATTGTCGTCAGCCACGGGTTCGTGCCAGCGCACCGTGGTCGTGTTATCGCGGTACGTCTCGATGTAGCGGACAGTGCTTCGAGGGCAATTGATCAAAGTCGGGGGCTCCGCATCTAGAAAGTTAGAAAGGATAACAAGAAAGAGAGCTTTCTGTTTAATTTCTTTTAGTTGTATTTTTGATATAACTATATCACCAACGGAGCTCCAAATGACCCAACAGTATCATTCAAACCTACCCATTTAGCGTTAAAAGCACAATCTTAAAGTGCTTCTAGGAAAGAACAAATTAATTCAAATAGTTTGATTTCGAAGAACACAGAATGATCTAGAAATCAAATCGTTGCCGGTTCGAATGCCTTTACCCAAAGTCCAATTTTCGTTGCTCCTTTAACACATATATAATGTACCTTTAATATAGACGGTGAAGGTACAGTTCGCTACGTTGCCGGAATCGTCTTGCACAACGAACTCCTTGGCCGTCGCTCCGTAGTAGTACAGCCCGCCCGAGCCGGGGGTGATGACGGTGAAAACTCGCCCAGAATTGTCCGAGGCTGTAGGGTGTCGCCACCGGGCGTGCGCTTGGGCGGTGCCGGGCTCCGTGTTGTTCAGGATATCGGGTGGGCAAGAAACGACTGGGAGCTCAACGTCTATCCAAAAATTAAATTAGTAAAAAAAAACATAAGAACGGGATAAACATTTATTTTTAAATATATTTGTCTCTCCCATTTGTTGCCCCTTTTGTTTGTTTGTTTGTTTGTTTGTTTTACGTTTGAATCGTAATGAAAATACATAATGTATTTGTGTGCAGACCATCTTACACACAGTGAACATCAGTGGGCTGAACATCGGTGCATCTCAGTGCGCTGACACTGTGTGCCCAGTGTGCTCACAGTGTGTTCACGTACTTGTCAATGTAACATGTTCCATACGATGCGTTCACACTGTGATCCAAACTATGTTCACACTGTGACACACTATGTTCACACTGTGACACACTGTGTTCACACTGTGAAACACTTTGTTCACACTGCGACACACTGTGTTCACACTGTGAAACACTTTGTTCACACTGTGACACACTTTGTTCACACTGTGACATACTGTGCTCACACTGTGACACACTGTGTTCACACTGCGACACACTGTGTTCACACTGTGTTCGCACTGTGTTCACACTGTGGCACACTGTGAAACACTTTGTTCACACTGTGATACACTATTTTCACACTGTGACACACTGTGTTCACACTGTGAAACACTTTGTTCACACTGTGACACACTTTTTTCACACTGTGACACACTTTGTTCACACTGTGACACACTGTGTTCACACTGTGTTCACACTGTGTTCACACTGTGACACACTATGTTCACACTGTGACACACTGTGTTCACACTGTGAAACACTTTGTTCACACTGTGACACACTTTGTTCACACTGTGACACACTGTGTTCACACTGTGACACACTGTGTTCACACTGTGACACACTGTGTTCACACTGTGTTCACACTGTGACACACTGTGTTCATCTCCTGCAGGGACGTTGTATGTCCTATTGAACACAAACAAAGAGACATATAATTTCGTTATGAAAGAACAATCTTCTATTTACCGATGACCGTGACGCTAAATTCACACCGCGCCTCGTTGCCCGACTGGTCAGTGAAGCTATACCACATCACGATGGAACCGATGCCGAAGTAGGTGCCTGGACCGGCTTTCGACGCGTTGGTTACTTGGCCGGCATTGTCAGTCGCCGTCGGCTCGCCCCACGAGACCTGGGCCATTGCCTTGCCCGGGTCGTTCGGCACGGAGATGTTGCGGGGACAGCCACGAATCGTCGGCGGCTCAGTGTCTGCGTTTTTTATGAATATTAACAACAAATGGAAATGACTTCAATTTTTGGAAGTGATCAGTATGCATATATAATTTTGTTTTCGCACAAAAATGAATCTAAATTAATAATGGACCACCATCATATCAAAAAATGAAAACTTTGAATTAAATGACAGGTTATACGCTTAGACTAGATTGATATAAAAAGACAAAAGTCAATATTAAATGAGTATTATATAGTAAATACAACAAATAATATATAATCAATTTGTTAAAGATTAAAGCATAACAAAATTATCATGCTGTTGAAAACCGAGTGTGGGAAGCGCTTACTAAATGAAGAAATCATTAAGAAAAATGCCAAGCGAGACCATAATAACAAAGCGTAATTTACCCGGCCTTCCATAAATCAGTGGGCTAAATTTAACCGTTACCCATTGATGAAATGACGTAAATGACGCGTTTTAGCAACGTGCTAAATGTTAACTCAATTATATTATTCGTACCTTCTACTGTCACGTTGAATTTGCACACCTCTACCGTGCCGTAGAAATCGGTTGCATTGTACACGACTCTAGTGCTGCCCATGCTAAATCGAGCAGACGGCTGGTGCGTGGAGACTATCGTGATGTCGCCCATATCATTGACCATGGAGGGCGCTATCCAGTTGACCTGGGCGGAAGTAGAATTCCTCTCCGTACTCACGGTAATGTCACCGGGGCAAGGGTCACTGAGCGCGTATCTCTGATCTGTCAGGATAATATCGGTTGATTGAAAGGGGAAAATATTTGTATCACCTATCGATTATATTTCTCTAGTCAACCGTCTACGTAGCCCAAGCCCGTACTCAACATACCACACTCTACCTTAGTTATACTCTGAGTCTATTATATGTATAATATTTCAATCAATACTTTAAATATCAATACTTTATTGTAAGTTTATGATATAAGTTATATCATAAACTTACAATATTTGTTCCAAGTTAAACTTGGAACAATTTTGATTCAAATGGTTTATGGATTGACACTGCCCGCTGGCACTGGTTCTTATTAATTTGTTTCTCTGAAAAAATAGTACTGCAAACAAGATTATGTACCGATTTGATTCATTATTTTATAAAGAACAATAAACACAATTTAAATCTTGTCTGACGTATGGTTAACGATCTATTTACTTTGTGATTGGCTTTTGAAGTAAAAGTGCATATAATTTGTTGTGACAAAAATATTTATTTAAACAAAATACATAACAGAATTGTATTAGCATGAGATAAGCAAGGAGGTTTTAGAAAGCCTAATACCTCCTTGAGATAAATGTTACCGTCAAATACAAACTCCACCAGATGCATGTCGGTGTTTGACCGATCGCGGCAGACGAAAGTGCCCCCGTCTTCGGCCAGTGGGTTGGTGAACCGTATTCCGGCCACCGACTGTCCGGACGAACCGAGCGACTTCCGGTACTGCGTGGCACGGGGATGCGATGCCGACACGGCGGCGGCGATCAGGTGCGGATCCCCGCCCGCACTGACCATGCAGGTGATGTCAATGCTGCTGGTGTACGGCGTGATGTAGACCGCTAACGAACCGTCGCTGAGCGGAGTTCGGGGCAGCGGCGGTACCGTCATCAGACCGAACTGCGTCTTAACGGTGGCTGTTCATACGCACGTAAGAAAGATGAGCAAACAGTTTTCAATTATCCACATGGTTACTATAGAAAATACTTAGCCTGCGTATTATAATAACAAACAAAATCATATTTGTAATGTACCGTGACACCGTTATAGCCAACAAAATTGAAGGAAATTACTCTGACTATCCATTTTCCAAAGTTAGAAAATTATAACTTTTATACTGATTACGCAAAGGAAGGAACAAGGAAGTTTGAAATAAAATGTTGATATTTTTTATTTAAAAGGGTACAAGGGTACTAAACTAATATGATATATCAGTAACTCGTTTCATAGAAAACAGATTAATAATGGTCAATCCATAATGATAATGGTATGTTACTTTTAACTTTCCTCTGTGCCTTTGTTTTCTTCCTTCTATCCTTGGTAACGATTACAACTAGTATCGAATGGTTTATTAAACCCTGCTAGGTCAAACAGCACTAGAAACCAAATCTAAAGAGCGCCATCTTCATTCCACTTCATTTGGGAATCGGCATCGTTTTGTCCTCGTTCTACAGGCCTGGGAATTCCAAGCCAGAGTTAGTTCTTGTCTCATAGAATAAAATGAATACGAGGAATATTCGGTGAAATGTGGATCAAAATCGGACATGGAACAAGAGAGTTATGCATATTTCAATATCATGAAGAAATTAGCGATCCTCTACTGACGCACTCATTTGAACCAAATATGTAAAGCTATCGTGAACTTACGACAGGTCGGTGGCGGCGTGCTCCACACTCCCGCGACGCACTTGCTCTCCGATGACCCCACCATGCGAGTCCTTCCGGGGTCACGACAGACCCAGTTGATGGTCGTCCAGGCCGGGTACGTGTCATCAGCATCGGAGACTATGGCGTTCTCATCGATGGTCACATACTGAAGCAGACCCGAGATGGGTTTCGGCCTCGGGCACGAAGTCCCGGTAGCTGTTCCTGTTAAAACTAAAGAACAGAAAACAAGAGACGGTGAAATTAAAATGATCCACTAATACGATTAGTTTACTAACCGGAATAGTACCGACAGTTGTTCCTGTTAAAACTTAAGAACAGAACAAGAAACAACGGAATTAAAATGATATACGAACACAATTTTTGTACTAACCATGAAAAGAAAGAAAACAAACCCGGGTTTCGAAGTTGAGACTCCGGATTGATCATGTTGATAGACCGGTGCTCTACAAACTAAGCTAGAAAGCTCTTTTGTTAGTTGATCGTACCTGAAACCCTTTTCCATATTCGATGGTCAGAAACTAACTGTCTACCTGACCCATACCTAAAGGATAATAAATCAAATAATGATAGTAATATTAAGTTGCCTAGTTATATGGTATCTTGATATCTAATGTCATGTACATTATGGGCTCCTGGCATAAGAGATGCATCAGTTTATGCGTAGTTAGTGTTCTGGCAACCATGCGGCTACATTGTAGATTCGCCTGACAGACACCTGTAGTCGTCATGAAGGGGTTGTTTACGTAAGTTGTTATTTTAAATATATATAAGTTCACATGTTACGAAGCATATCCATACCAGTCTAGTTACGTGGTATCTACCTTTTGGCTCAACCTGCAATTAGGGATGATTCTGAAGATATTCCTGCTTGCCTCGTGGTAATCATGCAGGTTTTGGCTGACAACGTCGTTATGTGTTTTCGTAAAATGGAAGGGGTTTTATAATATTACGTTGTTTCAATAATCCGGAATTAATTCATGTTAGTAAGCTGATGAATACTAGTCTAGTTATTTGTCATCTATACTAATCTATCATGTGGGCTTCTGGCTTAAGAGACGGTTCTGAGGATGTTCCAAGAGTGTGTGTTCTCGCGATCATGCAGGACAGTCGTCATAAGTGTTACTGAAATGAAAGGGTTGTTAGTAATGTAGTTTGCTTTGATATAATCCGGTAGTAGTTCATGTTAGTAAGCTGATGATAAAGTAATACAATAGGCAAGTGGTTTGTTAACTGATTATCTCATACATTGTGGGTTCCTGACATAATATTCCTAGTTTGTGTTCTGGCAATCATGCAGGATTCGCCCAACAGACACGGTCGTCATTTTATATTTGTATGTTTTATAATTGAAGGGGTTGTTTATTACCATGAGATATTTCAATATTCCTGTATCATTAATTCATGTAAGTAAGCGAATAATAAAGTGATGTAATACTTGTTAAGTAGTAATATATTGTGTGAGCTCTTGGCCGAGATACGGCGGTTCCGAGGATGTTCCTAGTTGCAAGATTCATGCAAGGTTCACCTGACGGACGCAGTCATCACGTGAAATGGAAGGGCTTGTTCAGTAATGTAGGTTATGTTAAAGGGGTAGTTTAGTTTTGGTAAGGCTGACCTTTAGTAGCCAAAACCCGCGCAGTAACATTATAAACTACAGTAATAGTTCTAACTCCACCATGCTCGAAAGGTATACAAAATTACAAACGACTAAGTAAAAAGCCTGTTATCATTCAAAAAGAGCCATTAAAACACAAGAGGGCGCTTTTTAAAAAGGCATTGGTTTCAACCATTTTTCATACAAAATTATGCATGTGATGTTTTATTGATATAATGATTAAATAGAGAGATCATCAACAACTATTTAAAAAACGCTTTTGAACATTTTTGAAAAAGTGCAAGCATTTTTTTATTTTTTTCTAAAAATCATCTAATTATTTGGGCCCCAAATAATTATTTGATCAGATATATTTATTGATATTTCAGCCGTTTCTGGGTCGATTTGGACCAAATAAAGTTTATTCTGCCATTAATAGTGCATGTTCTCTCAAATTTGACACTCAGTTTTTCATTACCTCACAAAACAATTGTGATGTGCAGCGCCCTCTCTACCAAAACTAAACTACCCCTTTAATACTTATGGTATTATTTCATAAAATGTAGCTAATGGTGAAGTGATATACTTGTCTAGAAATGTGTTGACTACCTTGTGGGCTCCTGGCATAAGACACGGTTCTAAAGATGATCCTAGACGGTGGTCATGCGTGCTCGTGAAATGAAAGAGGTTAATGTAGTAACGTCAGTTATTGTAATGATCCAGTATTAGTACATTTAACGTAACTGTGTTAGTAAGCTGATGATAAAGATGATAAAGTAGATGAACTACCTTGTGGGCTCCTCGCAAAGGACACGGTCCTGAAGATGATCCTAGTGTGTGTTCTGGCGATCAGGATTGGTCTCAGAGATACGGCGGTCATACGTGTTCTTGAGAGGACAGTAGTACGTTGTGCCGTTGATCCTGTGAACAAGATCAAAGGATGATAGGCCAGTGATTTACCAATATTTTTATGATGACTGTTTAAGTTCTTTCCCTCTGTATTCTCTCAATCTCGTTCTCTCTCTTATCTTCACTGCGGTCAGTCATGACAATAGGATGCACGGTGCATATATTCATATGATTTTTGTAGGTCCATATATTTGTCTTGCAATAAATTGTGTAATGTATTCAAGTATTCATTTATAATTCATGTACGATGCATTTTTATTTTCGGAAATGCAAAGTTGTGCAATGAGCATGATACTGAAGAGTGAGTTATGAACATGTTTTTTGTTTAATGATGATATAATCGTATTTATGGTAAAACACAGACACAAGCCAGGGTTTTGTCTTGCTACATGTAATGTGTTACTTATTGGTGGCTTGTCCGGGAGCTGATTTCCATAAGCACAATCACAAATTATTTGACAAATTGCCAAATAATTAATTTAATGAAATAAACAAAGCAAGCGAGCAATCCGATTTGAAATGTTGGGCAATATAAAGTGAAATAAGTGGGAACCAAATAGATGCATAGCTTGTAAGATAGATGGTTGGTTCCGAATTGAAGCCGGGACCTTTTGTACCAGGCCAACGTACGCAGTAATGAAGAAGGTTTGTTTTTATCAGACCCAATTATGTAGTCCATATCGCTACTCCCAAGGAATCCGTGGTTACCGGCTTAATTATTTTACTTTCCTCTTCACGGCGAACCTTTATTGCGCAATAGTTTTGGCTTACCGCGATCAAAATCGGTTCGCGAGTTAGGGTAAATATAGGAAAGATCTTCGAGACCCTATTGACCACGTTAATTGGACTGCAGCTGACTTTCTGCCCAATAAATCATCGTTAGTATAATTAATTCATCTCGATGTATCACTTCCCTTCGCTAATTTCAGCCGGGGGAGGTAGCTGCTCCATTTTCGCGGATTTAATTAGGAAATAAACCTGTCATGGTCCGAGATGACAAGAAGATAAAATGTGTCTTCATTTTTATTTTATTTTTTTAAACATCAGGGTCACAATGTGTCTTCATTTTGGCAAACACGTATTATACGCCCTGTCAGGTAAGCGCAAGCAATTTAGCTGTAGAACAAAATATGGGTGCGTTTATTTACGGTGTCTAGTCCAGATACATACAAGTCCGCAATCGAAAAACACTTGGAGGATCATCCCCTATAAAGGTAACTGGTCATACAAAAGATCGTGTGGGAAACGTGGGGCAAATAAGCATCTACTGATTTTGATACGTCTCTGCAGTCAGTGGCAGAACTACGGGGAGTACGGGGGCACGGGGGCACCCCCCCCCTCCCCTCCCTCCCCCTTCCACTCCCAATCATAATTTAAAAGAAGAATAGAAAACACAAGGGAACCATTTATTTACAAAATACAGACAAACATTTATAAGGTGTGCCTCCAATAATGTTCGTGCTGCCCCCCCCCCCCCCCCCCCCAAAGTCAGTCCGACCACGCTACGTCACTACGTAATCCCAAGTAAACCCAAGGAAAGAAAGTATAATCATGTATCAGGCAATCCCTCGTCATGACGACATTTTACCCTGAAACACGGTTCGAAACGGTAATGATGGCCTAGACAACATGTAGATTAAGTCTTAAAGCCAAATGATAGTAATGGGAAATTTACAGAAATGCCTTGCATAATGTAATGTGCGGACAAACATTTTAAAATACAACCGTCGGCGATATCGATCAATGCATTGATCGTTTTCTAAATTTTGCAAATATATCAATAAGTGTATAGGTGGTTTCCTGGCAAAATTTGTATAATCCCATATTAGTAAACAAAATATTCTTTCACAACATGGTTGGCAATAAGAGCGTACATTTCATGTGTTGTGTGTGGGGCGTTTCCCAATACTGTCACGTAGCTTTAAACACATACTGGGTGTAACGTTATATGTCGCATGTGCTGATCGTTCGTTCGTGTCTCCTTAATTAGATCAAGATAAAAGATACAGTTCCTAAATAAAGTTTTTCCATCTCTTGATGGCTGCGATGGCCGTCCATTACACCAGACTGATGTCAGAGACCGTATTAATTATTACCCGGTGAAGAATGATGATTCGCACGTGTATACATGTGTACATTCATAAACAAAATAATTATTATACTTTGCTAATATTTAGGAAAGTAACATTGGAATCAACATTGGCTTATATTGTGGTATAGAGACGAACGTTTGGTAATTGGGAGATCCATCCAGGAGAAGGAGGAATATTCACGTAAGATTAATTGTACATTATGAAGTATGATAATCTTAACTAGCAATACATGTCAAAAGCTCGTCAGCATGTTTTGAAATAAGCTACGTTACTGTTATACGAATTTAGTGTTTATTTGTTAATCTTTGCTTCCTCTCTGGTTCTTCTTTCACTTTATTATACGAAGTTCACGTTGTTTATACTTTCTTTTTGAAAATGAAATATTGACAATTTAGATCTTATTAATCGAATTGAATGCTCTTTAAGTACTTCAAATAGTGTAACATCGTGACCTATACAAACAGGGCTGCCGGGGATTAGGGTCTTAGAACGGGTTGAAAACACTTCTTGAAAAGTTCGATATGTATTTCAAAACAAAACTTAAGGTGTTACTAGACAACGCGATAAACTGCTGAAGGTCGAATACTCGTCTAGCCGGTCGTGGAGTGCGTAGCGAGAGCGGAAAGGCACCCGCCAACATCGGGAAACTATCGGCGGAAATAATAGAACGCCCACGGTCAATAGTGAGACTGATCAGCCGGTGTTAATTCCGTGTTCTATAATTATTCCATGTACAGGGCATATGTTAAACGAATGATAGTTGAAATTGTAGTAGTACCTTCCGATTTGACATAACAACATAACATTGCCATGTCGGCAATATCCTTCTTCTTGGGTGACAGAAAATTATACTACTTTAGTTTGTTCTTTCTTCATACTTTCATGTCGGCAATATCCGTCTTGATTGATATGAATACTACTCAAGTTGTTTTTCTTTACAGAATGATAGTGCATACAAAAACACGTACTAGGTTAAAGGGCATGTAATTATGCCAAGGGTCAGTTATAATTCATAATTAACCTCATAAATTGATGATTGATGGTCATAACACATAATGCCCATTATGCGCACTTGGCTAGTTTGTAGCCCCCCTACCACGCCCACCGCAGATAGTCTTTGAATGCCAATATTCAGGGAAATTTTTACTCAAATCATGCAAAATCTTTAATCTCATTTTCGGAGAATAATCATGATCTACCAACTAACTAGGTATTTCTTAAAGATTGTTTTAATTGTTTTGATGTATGTTTGGTTGTGTGGTGGTGTGTTTGTTAGCTTGTTTGTTTGTTTGTTTGTTTGTTTGTTTGTTTATTTGTTTGTGTGTTTGTTTGATGTTTTAGGGGGTGTAGGTGGTAAAAAAACAAAATAATGATTTATAAATCCGTCCTTGCACAAGCCGCCCAACTCTGGTAAATTGATTAGAAGTGCACTACCCTGGGCGCGCCGAACCCCGCCCTACCCTAGATGTACAAGTGCAACGATCTGATCAGCAAGATTTATCACCTGACTTAGTAAATACAGTACATGAGCTGCCATGTAATATTTTTGGATATTACATGGCACTGTTACATGGCAATCAGATGATAAAACAGTTGTTAACTTTTCTGTCGGGAAAATCATTGAATGTTCCCCTCGGCAATTTAAATTGCTATTTCGTGAAGAAAATAAGTCCCTCGACTACGTCTCGGGACTTATTTACTCTTCCCTCAATAGCATTTAAAATCCCTCGGGGTGTAACATTCCGTGCTATTCCCTCCACCGCCAGTTAACAGCTGTACAATATACCATCCAAGTGCAACGTTCTGCTATTTGCAGCAAAATTGTTGCACATTGTGATTTACCATGTGTGATCATGCAATGATAACAGGACATACCTTTGAATATCCAAGAAATACAAAAGTAAACGAAGTCACGCAGCATTAAAAGTGTTTGCTCATACACTTAGCGCTATACTGTATAAATGTAATTAATTATCAATTATTCAGTTATACCTATGGGAAGCTTTCGATGTATATCCAAACATCTTTGTAAGCGTAATGACTGCAAGAAACATACATTCTAAGTAATATATCTCTATATTTAATAACATTCTTTTGCAATTATATATCTATCAATATTTAAGTGCGAAATACACGGGAATAATCGAAGTTATTTTGAGAGAAAAACGAAATATGAAAATAGTGCGAATTGATCACCCTTGTCGCGTCGGGAGGTAATTTGTTATTCAGTAAAATAAACTGAATAAAGGAGTAAATATTTTAATCATTCATCTGCAGGAAGGATGGGATTTGGACGAATGACAGACAGGATCGGCAAGATGTCGGAAGGTGCCTCGCTTGTCGAGACCTCGCTCAATATACTTATATAATCGAGGAAAACAAGGGCGGAATTTAATTTTAAAAACAAATTCAAAAATGTGGTTTTAATGATTACACAACAATTTATTTTTCTAACTTTGGAGGGAATTTGGACTTAACTGGCAGACTGACAGATAGGTTCGGCAAGATGTCGGAAGGTGCCTCGCTTGTCGAGACCTCGCTCAATATACTTACATAACCGCGGAAAATAAGGGCGGAATTTATTTTTTTTAAAGAACAAATTTAAAAATGTTGTTTTAATGATTACACAATAATAATTATTTGTCCAACTTTGGAGGGAATTTGGACGTATCTGGCAGACTGACAGATAGCTTCGGCAAGATGTCGGAAGGTGCCTCGCAGCGAGACCTCGCTCAATATACTTTCATAATCGGGGAAGATAGAGACATGCAAAATTATTAAATTAAAAAAGTTCTTTTAATGATCACACAATTTGTCCAACTTTGGAAGGAATTTGGACTAATCTAACAGACTGACAGCTAGCTTCGGCAAGTTGTCGGAAGGTGCCTCGAATCGAGACCTCGCTCAAAATACTAAGTACATAATCCCGGAAGATTTTAAGAGGGATTTAATACAAAATAATATTCTAGAAATGTTATAATAATAATAATGGTTATTTATTCAACAAACAAAATGTCACTTTTCGCAGCTACAAGCTGAATTGCAGTGGCAAGTACAATAAAAATGCAACGATATTACAAACATCAAAATAGCTATTCAAGACGAAATCACGAGGTATAAAGAGTTTGTGTTAATATACATTATTCCGGGCTAGGCTCCATAGAGAAACATCCGAACCATGTCGTGTGACATATACAACGTTGTATTATGTATATTATGTAAATTCGAACAAAAGAAACCTTTCCCATGCTTCTATTGTTAATACGAATACAACAATGTATGAGAGAACCGCTAGAGTTCCAAGTAAGTTTTGAGGATTTGGACCATGTTACTAATACTAGATCCCTTTAACATTAAAACGAAATCGCGAAAGGTGCACACATGCAATTTGTGAAAGAATAGCGCATTTTTTATAAAAAAGAAGTACAATAAAACTGAAGGTACTTTCAAAAGGAAATCCTATCCGTCAAAATCAATCAAGAATAAGTTTCAAGAAAGTATCAAAACTCTTTCAATGAACCACTTGAGTCATACGCAGGAACATGGTGGAGGAAGGGGGAGATTGGGGGATTGATAGACAACTTCGGCACGCTGTTTTCACTATATTTACCTTGTTATGTTTCGATGTACTTATATATTCATTGTTTTTATTTATTCATTTAATTACTTATTTATTTATTCATTTAAGTATTGATTTATTGATTGATTAATGTACTTATTTATTTTGTATTTAATGTGTATTTATATATTGATTCATGCATTGATCTAGCTTGCATTTATTTTCTATTTATCTGTTTATTTATGTATTGATTCATTTATTTATTTATTTATTTATGTATTAATTTATCTATGTATTTATTTATTTATTTATTTATTTATTTATTTATTTATTTATTTATTTATTTATTTATTTATTTATTTATTTATTTATTTATTTATTTATTTATTTATTTATTTATGTATTTATTATGTATTTATTTATCTATATATTTATTATGTATTTATTTATTTATTTATGTATGTATTTATTATGTATTTATTTATCTATGTATTTATTATGTATTTATTTATTTATTTATTTATTTATGTATTATTTTATTCATTTATAACTTATCTTTGTATGTATTTACATATTTATTTACTTATTTGTTATGTTTATCAATCATTCATTCTTGGATAAATCGTCATAATTCTTAGTTTACTTACTCATCTATTAATTATCGCTAATCTTTTACTTCTTTATCAGTCTGTTAAAGCCTACTGCATGCTAGTCGTAACGAAGTGATAAGGTTAGCTCGGAAAATATGTTGTTTTTTTAAAAACATAATTATGAGCTTAGTAAGACAAGATGAACGCACCTATTTACGCGGGAATGAATTATATTTATGATGAAAGGGGATGTTTGGCGAATGACAAACACACACACCTTCTCACAATGTCGGAAGCCGAGTACAGGTGGTGCTCGTAGGATGAATGGGAAAGGGGGGCTACCCGATGGGGGCTACGTTCTAAAAACAGATATTTCAACTAGAAGAAAAGTGCAGCACGACCTCTTTAAAGGTGTGCCTTTGACTACGCTTACACAATTGTGTGGAACACTAATTCAGCGCTTCTCTCGTGCCCTTGCTAATGTTTGTTTTTTACCAATAGAAACATAGTTAGATTTGTTTTCATTTTAGTATTACATTTCATGTTCTTTTCTAAGTTACCGCTAAGCCGAGTGGTATAATGGTAAACTATTATTGTTGAGTGTCTGGTTCATATGCGTACCTTTGTCTAAACATCCCAAATCATGCGAAACTTAAACATTTCACTTGTGGATTATCATTTGCTTCATGCTCTAAGGAGAAACAAAAACAGTTGTTTTATTTTTGTTTAGATTTTAGTATTGCTTTTTAATTTACGATTCTTATTTTCACTAAGAAAAGGTGGCCAGGTGACCAGGGTTTATAATGATAATTGATTGATAATTGGGTGCCGCGAGTGTCTGCTGACAGATGTGCACGCGTTATAAATGTATAGTTATTACTATTATTATTGATATTATCTTTTGTTATTATTAATATCATTATGATTATTATTATTATTATTATTATTATCATTATTATTATTATTCTTATAATTTATTATTACTATTACTATCATTATTATTTGTATTATTATTATTATTTCATTATTATCATCATACTTCTTATTATTATTCTTATTCTTTATTATTATTATTCTTATTCTTCTTATTATTATTATTTTTCCTTTCATTATTATTATAATTCGTATCATTATTATTATTATTATTATTATTATTATTATTATTATTATTATTATTATTATTATTATTATTATTATTATTATTATTATTATTATCAATATTATTATTATTACTATTATTACTATTATTATGAAGACAGGTAATTAGTCAAATGCATTGCTAGACATGCTAGATGGGTTGTTCATGTGATGAGCGCGTGATCGTCGGGAAGGAGAGCTTTCCGATACTGAGATGCTAAATTCGGCTCCTTGTTGCATCCGTATTTATGTAAAAGAAACATTGGGACATAAAATGTTGCACTCTTATGACACTAAACAACCAGGGACGTACTTAAATGGATAGTACAGTTTTGGTCAAACTGAAAGTCCCTGTCAATAAACGGATCGGCCTGTATTCATGGTATTCTACTGAATTATAGAACTTATCAGTGACCGAATAAATCGTTTCGCACCTTTTTCGACTAGCCCATTGATGGTTGTCATGCACCGCCACTGATTGGTACCTCTTGTTAGGTATCCAGACAAGGTGCTGCTTGACGTTCCAATGAAAATGGTTTAACAAGTCACCAGCAATATTATGTCATTTTAATCCTAGGATAAACCGGACATAATATCACAGGTGGCTTTTAAGCCCATTCACTTGCATGTCTACTATTATCTGAGGAGAAACAATTAGCGTGTACTATGAGTATGGTCATGATGGTGGCGGATGACAACCATCAATGGGTAATCAAACTGCACATGTGTGGAAAGGTTGAACTGGTTACTGTTAATTCATGTCTTTTCAGTCTCTATTCCCTTTAATACCTCCCTGGGAAAAGGGATATAGTCTGGAAAATATTAATTTTCTTAACATAAACTTGAAGGTAAAATGAACCGAACAATACCGATTTAAACTACATCCAACCATTTCCGAAATCATTAAACCATGTCTAGACAAAAGCTTCCCATACATGCATGGCTTATGTACTGTGTATACATTGTTTAATGGCGTAGCGTGGTCAGACTGATGGGGGGGGGGGGGGGGTGGGGCACGCGAATTAGCGGGGGCAAATCTCATTGTATTTCGATGTAATTAAAATTGTGTCAAATACGTCCCCCTCATGCTTTTGTATCGTGTTGTGATATTTTTGGTGTCATCGTCCCCCTGTGCCCAATGTAGCTTCTGCACCAGTGAAGTGTACCCTCAGTGACCAGAAAAATAAGATGTGCCGCAACCCCCTTAGCTACGCCACTGATATTAGTCACTCATAACTAAAGAACATCTGCAAGACGAAATTTCCTGGTTAAGATTAACTGGGTATGAACGAACTTGGAGAAAGGAAATGTACGTAGGTAACATAACAAGGAAAAACATGAACAAACCAATAAAGTTTGATTTTGAATCACAGATGTCTTTAGAAAGTTTAGTATAAACGTTACTATTTTTTTTTTATCAGTCGATCAGTTTCCTACGACCCTTACACGAGAACCACGTATATTACTGATAGCATACTGAAATCACTGGTTCTAAATATGATACACCACCGCGTACATGACTCTGACATGACCCTTCCCCCCGAAACTAGTAAATGATGACGTCAGATACGCCAAAAACCATCATGCAATAAAATGTCGGACAAGTGCGTAAATTAATCAATAGTCGAGCAAGTCATGTGTCACTTACAAGAAATCGCATCGGCTTTGCTTGGTCGGGTTGAATGGGGGCTAGCGAATTATTGAGGGGCATACTTTATGTTTTGCATTATTTGTTAAGGGATTCCCCCCACTCGTTTTTAATTATTTATTGGGAAACTGCCCCCATGCCCCCCCCCCCCCCCCCCCCCTCCCCTTCATTTTCGGTACGCCACTGAAAAATGTTGCGTTATTCATTAAAGGTCGGGTCTACCGGTCCATCTGTCCGGTGATGGTCATGTCAATTCTGACGTGTTCCCAACCCTTTGATTGGTAATTAATGACGTCATCCTCCATGACAACATCCACCTGCTGTTCATTAGGACTTGGAAAAGACTACTTTCACTAGCTACGCAAGGTGAATATTTTTGTTTTTAACGCAAAAGGGACATTGACTGCGCTCGAGAGGAACAGGGGGGGGGGGGGGGGGGGGGGGGCACAGTGCAACAATGATATTCACTGTATGATTTTAGTCTTCTTTGTGCTTAGTTAGATCAATTTTAGACAATGTAAACTATATTTGTTTTGTACAATGTCATATATTATTTATTTGATTTTTGGGGGAAATAGATATAATCTGAACTGAACTCCAGTCCAAACATTTCAACACAAGTTTCGGTTGAAACGCATGGTTGAAGTCTCAAATAACATTCTGGAAAATTCGTATAAAGCTAATAAAGACAACTTTTAAAAGATCAACCGTCCTACAAGCTGAGTATTGCTGAAAGACTTTACCCATCTTGGCAGCCGAGACGCCATTTGGGTTACGCAAATTGGGCTCATCAATTTATATAAAGTCCGATTTGAAAATTTAGAGTGACGTGTCTGAGGAAAATTTGCAGTATTAGATAGGATTAACCCACTTTTAATTTTTAAAATTGCATCATTATTAACAAAACAATATAAGCTTGGTTAGGGCGTTACTTCTGAGACCTAAATTATTCGCAAATTCGGCTAAAAAATGGAGCATGTATTGGTCTTATTAGTACGCCCTTTTCTGAGATTTTTAAATGCATTTTGTATCATAATGCAAGAACCGATCATAATTTGTTTGTGAATTAGAATTTCGGTATTAATATTCCAGTAATAATATTGATTTACACAATTAGCAAGATCATAATCAATGTTATCATTATCACTATCGTTTATATAATTAAGTCTGACATCTTTGTTTTGTTATTTTTGTTTTCTTACATCATATTATCTTGATGAATATGTTGCAGCCCTTTATCATGTACATTTATTTGCAAACTTATTATACGTCCATGTATCATCTTCTTGCAAACAGACCGTAAACTTACAACACATCAAGTCATCGGGCCCCAATGTACTTCTATCGAATACTAGGTCAGGAGAGTCATATGACACGATATCATTAAATAGATGATTAATGACGTCTCGATCAGGGTGATGAAACATCTGTAAGTCTGTAACTCTATTATCATGATTATAAAACACAAACATTACTAATTAAATGATTGCATTGTTGTGTATGTTAGAATATTTTGAAATGATACCCATGTACACTAATATTCAATGAAAACTAACATTGTGTATTAGGGTGAAGAACATAGTTTTTGTTTTGCTGGCCCTACAGCGTGGAACAGTTCCCCAGTTGATTTGAGATTGTCTCCCCGCATTAGACATTTTTTAAAGAAACTTGAAGACATAATTATTATTTTTGTTGAAAATTACATTTTTGGAAAGGTTGTAAAGCGCATCCAACAGTTTTTAAATTTGAAATGCGCTATATAAGAGTTAATTATATGATTATTTACTGTTATGATAGTCTGTGTATGTCCACTGCTATATACATGTACAGTATATAGAGAAAACATTGATATTGATACGTGTGACGTCATAACTATGCGTTGCCATGGGTAAATGGTCTAAATAAACAATGTCAGGCAAGCCAGAACAAAATCTGACCGAGCGGTTTCTCAGAAGGTAGTCGTCCAGCTTTAAAGGGATAGTTGAGTTCTGGTAAAGAGAAGACAGTTTTGGTCAAACTGAATTTTAGTAACCAAACATGCACCATTAGAGAACAAAATCATAGTAATAACTCCATCATGCTCGAAAGGAATACAAAATTACAAATGACTAAGTAAAACGCATGTTATCATTCAAAAAGAGCAGTTAAACCTCAAGAGGGCGCTCTCTAAACACTCATCGGTTTCAACCATTTAAAATAAAATATTGTGCATGACTGTGATGTTATCATTCAAAAAGAACAGTTAAACCTCAAGAGGGCGCTCTCTAAACACTCATCGGTTTCAACCATTTAAAATAAAATATTGTGCATGACTGTGATGTTTTGTGATTAGATAGAGAAATATTCAACATCTATTTTAAAAACCTATTTTGTAAATTTCTGAAAAGCGGAAGCATTTAAAAAAAATTGAACGGCTCGTTCAAATTTATCGAATACTTGTGGGGACCCACAATTATTACAAATGGTTATGTTTATGGATATTTCAGCCATTTCTGAACCGATTCTGATCAAATAAAGTTTATTCTGTCATTAAAAGTGTATGTTATTTCGAATTCGACACTCAGTTTTTCATTATCTCACAAAAAATATTTAAAATATTTAAAATATTTAAACCACTACCAAAAGCGCGTATCAAAGTACAATATGTTTAAAATAATTAATACGTTATGACATTATAATACGTTGGTACTCTAATAATGATCACTATCATGCATCAATTGTACAAACAAACTGTAAGCATAGACGATCAACACAACAAGTCATCAGGCCCTAATGTACTCTTGTACCGAGTACTACTGTAGGTCAAGAGAATCATATGACGAATTATAAGTTGATGAGTATGACTACATCTTAACATGAGTGATGAAACATCTGTATCTACACATGTACATCTGTAACTCTATTATCTTATTCAAACATCTGTATCTGCACATGTACATCTGTAACTCTATTATCTTAGTCAAACATATAGAGGAAAATGACTAGACATAATTTATTTTAAATGATTGAAAATGAGCAAAGAAAAAAAGGCTTCGCCGGGAATCGAACCCGAGACCTCCGGATTGCTTGACCGGTGCTCTACCATTGAGACATTATCTTATAATAAACAAGTTCTCAACAATGTGTAAGCAAGCCAGACATATCTGTCCTAGCGGGCATATAGTTTCACTTTGTTATGTCTTATTCCACTGTATACTGTAGTTTATATGTAAAAATCATGACTGAAACACGAAATAAATACAATTTTTAAAAGATATGATAATAATTGTATCGTGTAAATATATTTGAGGTTGGTTTGTGTCTCGACTAATGCGCGTTTGTTAACTACAACTGCATACTATTGTGAACAAAAATTTGTTTAAAGTTTTGCAGATAAAGTAATGAAAACAAAAAATATGTTAAAAGTTTTGCAGATAAAGTAATGAAAACAAACTAAGTCTAAAATTGTGCTTAACCTAACTCAGTGTCATATTAACAACATGTTTTCAAGTTTATAGTAATCTAAATGCATCGCTAATATATACTAGAGCTCGATTCATATACTGTAGCTAAGAATTGAAGGCTGATTTTTGATAGTCCCGGGCCTCAAGAGGCGCACGGGTACCTACACATTTAACACAAACCGAAGGAGGAATTGTAGGCAAGGTTTCTCCGTCGACTATACGAGGCATATCAAGGCTGTGCAATCTCTATACACGTAATACATGTTAGTATACCAGGTTTTCGTAGTGAATAGGTTAAACGGTTTGATAATTACTCATTGAAAATGGATTGGTGCTATAAGTGGTCCGCACATGTGTTCAGTGGTAGACGTAACAATACCATCCTGCTCCCCCCCCCCCCCCCCCTTTATTTCGCTACGCCCCATGTGAGGCACGGGGGGCCCCGTACGGTAGTCTAGCAACGTGAGGCCAGCAACCTCTACGCCAGCCGCCACGACCGGCGTCTAAGCGGATTGGAATGTGCTATGAAGGAGATGTATCACTATTGCTTCAACAGATAGACTTGCAGTGGCGTAGCTACGGGGGCACGTCCCCCCCCCCCCCCTCCCCCCCCCCCCCCCCCCCCATTTGTTTTCTTCAAATAACAATAAATAACAAACAATCCTTTACAAAATAAAGAAATACATAATTATATTATGTGCCTTCCTCCCACACATAATATATCGCCTGTCCCAAAAGGTGAATTGAACATGTTTAAGTGAATGAAAATGTGGCTCGATAGTTGAGCACCGGTCTAGCAATCCGGTGGTCTCGGGTTCGATTCCCAGCGAAGCCTATTTTTCTTTGCTCATTTTTAATCATTAAAATATTCCTAGTCAGTTTCCTTGATGGTTGGAAATATTTAGTTAATTCAAATCATCCACCCCCAACACAGGCATGTCATTTCATGTGCGTGATATTTTTTTACATCGAGCACCTGCGAGGAAAATGAGATAATTTGATTGCTGTTGTCAGTTTCTGTTGTATACGAAATTAATGACAAGTAGAGACTTTACTAGTTTGTGTTCGTGGCCTTCAACTTTCGTCGCATAATTTCATAACCTCACATTGTCTTGATCATTTTGATCTATAACAATATTATTTTCACCCTAGCTAGAACGATCTGGTCCCCTCACCCTTGACTCTTACGGTGTAATTTCGAAGGATATTGCATGTGGTTGCGTGAGTAACGATGTATGTTGCACAGAGACGCCTATGAATATGAAACAGCCGCGTTGTTTTTTTTACCAGAAATACCAGAAATTAAACATTGTTAGCTACTAAAAACTGTACTGCAGACTTTTGTTTTACAAGTAAATGTTGATATCTACTGACAACCAAACTAATATTCAAAATAGTTCGCGGAATAATTGACTGAAATATGTTTTCGAGTATTTCATCACAATTGATACTGTCAGATTGCACATTAACCGGTTAATTTTGTCATATTTTAGCAGTGTTAGACCAAGTTTTAAAAAAAAGACGTACTGCGTATAGTGTAAACTAAATTCGAATCCCCAATCCTAATCATAAGCCCCTAAATTCTGATTGGAAATTGACCAAATTGCTGGTCGGACAAATCGGTAAATTACCGTCCGGTCAAACACCCGAGTCAACAGGTTATTGGATAGTCGTGGGGATACTGGTCAACAGTTTCCGTGCTATGCAATCTAGTCAGGATATTGGTCGTTTGCCCATACCTTATTTATTAGGTCCGGGGTAAAAGGGACTTATTAGTAACATTGTCCAAATCCTCAAAACTTAATTGGAACTCTAGTGGTTCTCTCATATGCCTTGTCATATTCATATTACCAATAAAAGCACGGGACAGGTTTCGGTTTTTCAAATTTCCATTTCGTTCAAAAGATATTGACGATTGAAGTGCTCAAACTGTCTACGGGATAATTTTAGCCGTGTACAAAGTAAGTGCAATGAGTTAGTGGATATCACTTTGCATTTTTTGCTCATATCTCGGCCAAAAAACATATTCCAATTAACGTGAAATTGTCACACATTACTTTGTGGACATATCAGATCACACCAATACACATTTTATTAATCACTCATCACTTTTTGCACTTGTCAACAAAGTTACTAGATCCCTTTAACTGTTCCGTAGCATATAATGCATGTGGTAGTCACGTCCACTTTAAAAGGATGTCATTTTATTCATGTAAAACTACAGATGAAGATAAAGACGAAGAAGAAAAACTAACACAACATAAAGTAAAAATACACCACAAGCGATTACTCTAACTAAAGCCGCTAGATCTGTAGATATTAATGTATTTTTGTAATATTAATATCTGCCTTATAGTGGCACCAGCTTAAAATGAACCTGCCCGACACCCGCTGAGAGAAAAAATAATCCCTTGATTTTGATTTTCCTAATCCCACTGTAATCCTGGATTATTGAAGAGAAACACCCCCATCAGCCCCCATCAGCCCCCATCAGAATCTATGTGATGACAGTAACGTCACTATGACACATCTCTCACTGGCGACGTTATGTATAGAGGGATCTGGTAACATAATTGTCCAAATCTACAAAACTTACTTAGAACTCTAGCGAAGTTCCTCATATACCGTGTTGTATTCGTATTACCAATAGACCATGACCATGATAGAAACATGGAGCAGGTTTCGGTTTTTCGAATTTCCCTTTGATTCGTTAAAAATGGTATTCACGATTGAAATGTTCGGATTTCTAATTATCAACTGGAAAGTTATAAGTGTGTACAAAGTCAATGCAATGAGTACACAAATCTCAGTTTGGATTTTCGCTCATTACTCGATATAACATTCATACTTATTAACGTGAAATGTTCACACATTACTCAGTGGACATATCATATTACAAACATACACATTTTATCAACTATTCGTTACTTTTGCGCATGTCATCAAAGTTACTATAGGCTACATCCCTATTAAACTGCTTTTACTAACATTTGAACATTACTCCACAGTTTAATTTTACCCAAATTAACAAATTACACTAAGGATACGAGACCTTTTTGTATTGTTGAAAATGTGTAAGGCGTGCACAATGTTCACAATAAAAAGGTTTAATGTGGATTAGTTAATCACATTCATTGATCCTATATTATGCATATTGTATATTCAATATAAATTTTATTCCATCCCCTTATCAAGGGAAAAGTTTATCATAACACAAAGATACCTTCAATTAAAAACACTGACATGAAACGTACAAAACAATAAAATATTACAAAATATATAACTTATGATAATCAAATCTATATGAATAAACATAATGCACATATATCACAATTGAAATAACAACTACGTACAAAGAAAACAAGTTATTAAGGACCCAAATATAGACGGAAATACAACCATTATCACATACGAGGTAAGCAACGAAAGAAAGAAGAAAAAATAGTTCGAAGATTATGAATACCTAATAATAATCCGACCACGCCACGCCTCTTAAAGACTACTTATAAATTACGCTGTATAGTATAGCATTCGCCATAAATTGTGTATAGCTGTAAAAATCGTTAAGTTGTAGCACATTAAAACGTGAGAGATTAATAAGGAGATCGGATTTACTTCATTAGCTCATTTCGGATCATTAAAGGGGTAGTTTAGTTTTGGTAAGGCTGAACTTAAGTAGCCCAAACCTGCACAGTAACATTATAAACTAATAGTTATAACTCCACCATGCTCGAAAGGTATACAAAATTACAAACGACTAAGTAAAAAGCCTGTTATCATTCAAAAAGAGCCATTGAAACACAAGAGGGCGCTTTTTAAAAAGGCATTGGTTTCAACCATTTTTCATACAAAATTATGCATGTGATGTTTTATTGATATAATGATTAAATAGCGAGATCATCAACAACTATTTAAAAAATGCTTTTGAAAATTTTTGAAAAAGTGCAAGCATTTTTTTTTCTTTTCTAAAAATCATCTAATTATTTGGGCCCCGAATAATTATAAGATCAGATATATTTATTGATATTTCAGCCGTTTCTGGGTCGATTTTGACCAAATAAAGTTTATTCTGCCATTAAAATTGCATGTTCTCTCAAATTCGACACTGAGTTTTTCATTACCTCACAAAAAAATTGTGATCTGCAGCGCCCTCTCTACCAAAACTAAACTACCCCTTTAACTCCTACTTCCTAATGTTCTAATCAGAAACAGTTTGTACAGCTCGACAACCTAATTACCCAACGTGAGGGATTGAATATAGCGGGCATCGGTCAATTTGGTTTTAAATTTGGTTTTGAAGTGTTAACTATACATTTTAAATACATTACTATACATTACTGGCATTTGCGTTTCATTGAACACACGATAAACACGATAAATATATAATTCTCGAATTCGGATATATTCCACAATTTTGAGTCTTCATGTTCAAATCTTGCTGGTTTTAATAACATGCTTAAATATAATTAGCATTAAAGAAAGCCTTCTAATAGGAGTGGGCTATACGGGGGTGAAAAATACTTTTTTTGTAGTTTTATTTTCGGGACAGTTTTTTTGTATTCCATTTGCCCTATCTCAACATGAAATGACAATATTTTTTTCCTGGGGTCGAAGAAAAAAGTGTGCAGGGCCAAAATCCAAGATGGCCGCCGTTTTTCCTTAAAAATCACATTTTCGGCCATAACTTTGTCATTAGTGGGTCTCTTTATTTGGTTTTGGTGTCTAACCCTATGTTTTGGGGGTTAAGGGATCTATTCATGCAGTTAAAAATACTGTAAAATATTCAGATATTGTGTTAAGGCATATTTTGTTAATTTTTACCCCTTTTTAACTCAATTTTGAACCATGCCCGTAGACCTGCAATTAATGGGTAAATTAAATCGGAGAAAATTTTTTAAAAAGCTAGAGAACAAGTTGAATGTGACAAAATAATATTCATAGCCCTCATAACCCGCACACTTGACAACATTTTCGGCCTGGGGTTATACAAAAAAGTGTGCAGGGCCAAAATCCAAGATGGCCGCTGTTTTCACATTTTCAGTCATAACTTTGTCATTTTGTGGTGTTTTTACTTGCTTGCGGTATCTATCACCATGTTTTGGGGGTCAAGCAATCGGATATGCATCTAAAAATAGTCACAAGCCATCAAATGTTGAGTTAACACCATTTTTTACTACATTTGAACTCCTTTTTTTACCTAAATTAGCATATTTCGTGAAACATGTCTTTAATTTCTATGATGTTGCTTAAAACATAATGCGGCTTTCTTCTAAAGAAGTCCCCGGTTCCTGAAACAGTCAAAGGCACAATCTGCTGCTCTATAGTGTCCTGGATGTCATCAGTCCCAGGTGGTCGCTGCCAAATTTCATCTCCGGTACCAGCACGCATCAGGTGATCCACTCAGAAAGTTCCGTCCCCATTATCATCCAGGTACATGTAGAACCCAATATACCATCTTTTGGTACAGGTCTCTCTCATCCCAAATGACAGCAAGTGGTTGGTTAGTCTGAAACATAAGTACTTTTTCAGAGTGAGGCATTCACTCTGCCTCTTGGGCTCCCATCAATGTTTCCAGTATCTCCTCCTCGCAAGGAAATACCACTGCTTCCTATGCTTGGTAATCATCCCCGAGGAGTACTGTTAGGTTCTCGATCATCTCTTTCTCTGATAATTTGTTGACCTTGTAAGGGTCCCTGTGGACATCTGCATCAGATGTGTGACTCTCTGGTACTGAATCTCCTGCCTCAAGAACGTCTTCAGCTCAGGCTATTTCTCGGCTATTTGTACTTAAAAGGCCCCCCTCCCCCCTCCCCCCCCCCCCCCCCCAAAAAAAAAGCTTTATTAGGAATGAGAAAGTGACAAATTCTCCGAAAATTAACCTAGAGGCTTTAGTCTAGTTGAAGTGTAATTAATGATAGGAGTAGGCTATACGTGGGTGAAAAATATACTTTTTTTGTCATTTTATTGCCCAAGAGGTAGAGGGAATGTCTCACTCTGAAAAAGAACTTATGTTTCAGCCTAACCAACCATTTGCTGTCAACTAGGATGAGAGAGACATGTACCAAAAGATGGTATATTGGGTTCTACATGTACCTGGATGATACTGGGGACGGAACTTTCCGAGTGATCACCTGATGCGTGCTGGTACCGGAGATGAAATTTGGCAGCAACCACCTGGGACTTATGACATCCAGGACACTATAGAGCAGCAGATTGTGTCTGTGACTGTTTCAGGAACCAGGGACTTCTTTAGGAGAAAGCCGCATTATGTTTTAAGCAACATCGCAGAAATTGAAGACCTGTTTCACGAAATATGCTAATTTACGTAAAAAAGGAGTTCAAATACATTAGTCAATAATGGTGTTAACTCAACATTTGATGACTTGTGTCTATTTAAGATGCATATTAGATTGATTGACCCCAAAAACATGGGGATATACACCACAAGCAAGTAAAAACACCACAAAATGACAAAGTTATGGCTGAAATGTGATTTTTCAAGGAAAACAGTGGCCATCTTGGATATTGGCCCTGCACACTCGTTTGTATCAAGGGGGGGTAACTCTCCATAGACGTAGTGTTAAAAAAGTGTCAAATTTGAAGCGATTTATCTAGGTCTTGAATATTCATGAGCTGTTCGCTTGCCCTCCCTCATATCTCTTAACTGTTAATCCAACATTATTTGTAGGGAAAGCGAAAGTTCATCGCACATGCGCAGAAGAATACATTTTGATGAATATTCATTAAGAATTTCGTCATAACTTTTACCTTATTTAGTAATGGATATGCCTTATTAGTCAAGTTTGGCCATGCATAATGTCTATGAAATTATCAGTAAGGAATAATTAAGTATCGATAATATCGCAAAGTATCGCGAATCAGCTGATATATTGCGGTCAAATTGTCCACACGTATTTAGTGCGACAGTACAAATTTCTCAACCCATCATCGGAATTGGAAATCATTTTGTGGCGCAAAGAGGCATTTTGAATGCCTAATTTTATGAGCATCGGGTCCAGAATATTGAGTGGAACGGAACGCAGTATTTGAACCATCAAGAGTTTACAGCAATATCGGTAAGTGTTCCTAAAATCCTCATAAGTTTTACGCTTTAGTCAGTTAACCCTTCCACTGTGCGTAGGTCGTTATCTACGGTAGATAACGATATTTAGTGTTTTGCTGGGCCACCAGCCGCGGGGACAAATTGTATGTAGGACCGTACCTAGATTCCTAGTACCGTCTTGCTACTGCATTCAGGCAACTTAATAATAAGCGAAAGTTTGATTTTGTAGACACAAAAACGAATGGTCAGGCCATTAAATGTTGGTTTCGAGAGTCTAAATAAAGATCAGTATCATCATGTCAAGTCTCAATATCAATTTAATTGAGTAATTAGTCAGAAATTATTGAAGAAACAAGTTTAAATATTACTAGTTTTCAAATCTAACTAAAATTGAATGAAGTTTGATACGAGTCTGTGACTTTCAACTTGTACTGGTCAGCTACCAAAGCCTAAGGCTAAGCCTTGGCCTTTAAAAGGCAAAGATGGTCTAGGAATTAGGGTAGGACTCACTAGGCCAGTCCTCAGGCTCAGGCTCATGCTCTCATTCTAATATCTTGAAACACTGGAACACAGACTGATTTTGGTAACTGAAGTGATTAAAACTTTTTAAAAAGAAATCCAAATCACACTAGATTCTAGACAGTCAGTAGACAATGCCAATGGGAATCAGTGCCAGCGGTCGTGGCCCAATAATTAACTTGGTTACTTGGTCTTGGCCTTGCCCTTGGCCTTGGGTGGTTCATTAGTTACGGTCATTACGGTCATTCATAAACCAATTGTGTACATGTTACTGTTAGTGTTTACGTACTACGTAAGGCCTAATTAGATTAGGGCCATATTAAGATAGTGGCTGGACCTGGTCTAGTCAGAAATAACCAACTCTTTGTGTGGTTTATTATGTGTTGTTGTTTTTTAAAAATAAAAAAACTTATACTGTACTACCCCTAAATGGAGCGGTCAGTGGAGCAACTGTCGGAATATAATAGAGACTGTTTTTCAGGTCTAGAGACAATGAATATAGTAAAATTTCTGCTTGTGCAGGGTCCAGAAACTGCTGAGCTAGATGATAGTTGATGATAGATGATTTTTAAAATGATTGATAATTTTGCATGAATCTATGTTTATTGTGGTAGTACTATAGTACTAGTACGTAGTAGGATTCTATGTGAAATTATGAATGTAGACTATAGTATTTTAGACTCGTCTCAAAGCAAACAAATTCATAATCGGATTTATGTTTGTTTATTATTAATGTAGATATTTTGTTAATTTCTTCCGTTTACAGCAGTCGGATTCTGGTGCTTCATTTGTTGGAGATTCCTTCGGCTAAGGTGTGCTTCATGTCAACTCTCTTCCTTTTCACCCATTGGCAATGCATGACGTGGATCATCACACCCAACAGGTAATCAACTTTTTTTTACTGATTACATTTCTGTCAATTTGTATAACAAATAGTGATATTAGATGTTTGTACTATTCTAACACTTATTCGTAAATATTAATATTATAATTACTGCATTTGGTGAAAAGATTTGATATATATCTCAATTGAAATTATGGCATACAAAATACAACTCCCTGCTATATTTATAACAAGGTTATTTTTTAATGATTGTATTTGTTTACATTATATCTAAGATAAAATTAAATGTCTTGCAAATTTTATGAAGCAATATTCTAGGAAACAATAATTACCTCATGGAATTAAATTTTAGAAGCAAACAAAATAGACACCCACAGAGCTAGAGTGGTAGAAAGTACACACACCTTTCAAAATTAAACCAATACTCCTAGTTTCTATAGTAACGTATGTTTTGCTTTGTGTATTTTTTCTTGATTCAACAGATCAAGTTCTACCAGTATCAAGGTGAACAGACTGCATGGACAGCAAGCCAGAGGACTCGAGCAATGATTTAAGGGAGCCCATGGAAGATCGGCCATGTCTACAAATATGGTGCTGAATAGGCACACACACATCAGGACAATTATAAAAACAGAAAATGATATTGACCATGCGGCCGAGTGAATCATTTGTTATACAGAGTAAAACCTGTGTATAGTGGCCATCCATGGAACTAAGAAAATAGGCCACTGTAGAGTGTAGACAGGTGATCTCTACATAGGTTCTCTACCTTTTCCTCTGCATTAGATCACTTTTGTGGCCATTGCAGACAGGATATGGTTGCTATTAATTAACAGGTGGTTTCTAAAAGACAGGTTTGACCTCTTTTTGTTTGTAATTACACATGGCAAGACAGCCAACAAAATGTTAAATAAGGCGAGAGGTTTAATTCTGGGACGGTATTTGATTCCATACAAGTAAAAATGTAGATTACTTGGCCAAAACTGAGCTTTGATTATTTCATCAACTGAAAATGTTGCCCAAATTTTGGTGTCATTATGTCTTCAAATATTTAATTTAGACTTACTGAAGTAAAATTCTAAAAAAACGATTTTAATACAAGTTCTCAGCCTAGAAAAATGCTAAGTAAATTTGTATTTTAAAGTATTGAATTGAATACCGACCCTGGTTATTATTTTTTTTTTTTTACTGGTGCTAAAGTATTGGTTCATTTTAACAAAGTCTTCATTAGATTAAATATTTAAAAATTCACATTTTTTAATGTAATAATTAAATCACAAGTTACTGCCGGGAATTATAAAAGTGATAGTTGAGTTCTGGTAGAGAGAGTACAGTTTAAGGCAAACTGAATTTTAGTAATCAAAACCTACACCATTACATTACTAACTAATAATTATAACTCCACCATGCTCAAAAGGAATAAAAATTTACAAATGACTAAGTAAAAAGCCTGTTATCATTGAAAAAGAGCTGTTTGAACTGAAGAGGGCGCTTTCAAAAAAACGCATTTGTTTAAACCATTTTAAATAAAATATTGTGCATGTGATGTTTTGTTAAAATAATAATTAGATAGAGAGATAATAAAAAAAAACTATCTAAAAAAACTCTTTTGATAAGAGGAGGCATTTTAAAACGAATTTTAACGGCTGGTTCAAAATTATCGGATTCTTGTGGGGCCCCACAATTATTAGGCTACAAATGGTTATGTTTATTATTTCAGCCGTTTCTGAACCGATTTTGATCAAATAAAGTTTATTCTTCCATTAAAATTGTATTCTCTTTCAAATTTGACACTCAGTTTTTCAGTTTCTCACAACAAAATTATTTTGTGTAGCGCCCTCTCAACCAAAACTCAACTATCCCTTTAAAGATGTTTTTTGTTAAACAATATATTGATGCAATATTTATCATATACAATGTAGTAGCAAAGGGGTTAGTAACATTCTCATTTATTTCAGAATACTTTTGCACAGACTTAATACATCGGGATTTATGGTGTTATTATTTCAAACAGTATAGCTATAATGAATCAATAATTTGATATACTTAATCAACCAAAATAAATTTCTTGCATTGCCCCATCCATCTTGTGTAATTTATATTTTGATTATATGAACCCATTTTGGTAAATTCCAATATGACTATAGTTTTGAATTTGTCAATTCTCCCTACCATAACTCATATTATATAATAATTAGTACTTTATTGAATTAACATTTATACTTATTTATTGTTAGTGAATGTGCATATATTCTTCTTCTTTTTTAAAAGTATAATTATACAGTTTTGATTATTCATGTAACTTTAAACAAAATAATGTTTTTTTTTGGTTAACCAAATTATTAGTTACAGAATATTTTGTGTGCGTTTTAATCTTATATCAAAGTATATGTGTATATAGTAGGACCTCAATTATTTTATATATATTGTATTTTATCATGTTTGGATGCTATTATTTTCAATGCAATGTTTCAATTGCTCTGCATGTATTTTAATGTTAAATTTTTTATATTTTCCCAATCAGCCTTTACCTGCCAACTCGACGATTAAGCTACTTGCTTCATGCCTCTTTTAGGTGCTAGCCGTTACATTTCATGTGTACATTTTGTGTCTGAATTCTGTTTGAAAAAAAAAACAACAACACTGAATTGAATTTGAGATTTCAAATAGTGAACTGTATAACTTGCATTAAAATATTATAATTATAAATGTAAATTGAAGAAATATGGGGTCAGTAACATAGTGTGGTCAAAAAGATTGGGAAGGCACATAGATTGTTGTGGGGGCAGACTTATATTTGTGTCTTATCTTTCTCCTAGTTTTTTGTGTCAAATAATTGCATGGGGGCAAGTGGCCCATTTATAATCTTGTTATGGTCTAGATATGACTTTTATTGTTTTTGTAAAATAATTGGGGAGCGTGTGCCCCCCCCCCCCCCCCCCCCTCCTCTCCCCCGGAGTTATACTGGGTTGGTTATATTTTCTTTGGTCTGTTTAATTTATTTATGACTGTTGTTGTTTTTAAATTAAATGTTAATGGAAACCTATAATGAACATTTATCATGTATATTTATGTATGTGTGGTATGAGAGGGTGTGCAATTAAAAGTGAATGTTGTTTAGAAGTGTATTCTGACAGGCCTACAATTACTTAATACTTAATCTTTATTAGATACAGGCTATGATGACATTCATGTGCAGTAATAATGGGCCGTATGCATAAAGACAAGCAATTGCTTATAAGCAATTGCTTTAAGCACAAGCAAGAGCTTGTCAAGCAAAAGATCAAGTTCAAGCAATTGCTTGAATTCATATGCACAGGCTTTTGCTTGTGCTCAAACCTTTTGCTTGCACTGACAAGCATTTGCTTACGTGTTGGACAAAGGATCGTTACGGTTGTGCGAACATCGCACTGCAGGACAACAATGCTTCGTGCCCGACCTGGCGGTAGTATTTTTTTCTTACGCAAATAGCGAAGAAACAGCACAGAGCATCAGGGGGGTTTCTGTGCAGATCGATGGACCAAAATTGCCGTAAAAAGTCTAAAATAACAGGAATTTGATTAAATATGAAATCACAACATAATCTCTGAAATAAGGAGCTTGTAATCATCCTGAAACGGTATGAAAATTTGATCCTTAAACGCGAATGCCCTGAGTAAGCAAGAGCTCAAGCTGGTCCGGAGGTGCTTGAAAAAACGCAAGCAATTGCTTATCAAGACAAGTAAAAGGTTCGTTTTATGCATACGGTTTTAAGCAATTGCTTGTTTGGTAAGCATTTGCTTACGAGCCGTAAGCAATTGCTTGTGCTTGTAAGCAAAAGCTTTTGCTTACAAGCAATTGCTTGTTTGTGTGCATACCGATTCAAGCAAAAGGCTAGCACAAGCAATTGCTTGTTTTTATGCATACGGCCCATTATGACTACGATGGTGATCGAATGACATCAATTAAGTTGTGATGGTTTATAATCAGTGATAAGTTTGATAGTGATGTTGGTGGTGGCACACATTAGAACCAGAAGTAACCTGTTGGATTAATTTAGGTGAATTTGTTGTTGTTTGTTTGTTTGTTGTTGTTGTTGTTGTTGTTGTTGTTGTTGGGGGGGTCAACAACTTAATTGCTAATCTCTAGTCTTGTTGACAATAAAGACAACAATCTAAACCATTAAATTGCCTAATCCATAAGAACAATTTTCACCAATTATAAAACAGTTTAGCATGCCAACTTGCACCCCCATACACAATTGGCCCCATAACAGTAGGATTTTTGTCTTTAATATGAAGACTAAATTAGAACTCAAAGCTGTACATGGTACATTTAGCAAGGGAAATAGTTAACTGATGAAATAAAAAATAAAAAAACATACTGTATATTAATTGGAGAGCATAATCAACATTGTAGTACATAAACACTACACGTGCTTTTATGAGAGAAAAAAACATCTCATGAATAATAATGATATGCTAATGAGAAAATGTGTGCGTAAATATGCAAATCATATAAATACAGCGCGCAAGTTGAACTGCGCATGCTCAGTAGAATTTCGCTGCTGTACAGTTTCAAAACACTTCAAATACTTTTACGTGAGAAATAGCATTACATGGGATCATCCAGCGCCTCATGAATATTCAAGACCTAGATAAATCGCTTCTAATTTGACAGATTTTTTGGCCGAGTTCACTCTCTAGTCTTTATATTATAGTTACTCTATGGTTTGTATAACCCCAGGCCAAAAATGTTGTCAAGTGTGAGGGGTATGGGGGCTATGAATATTATGTTGTCACTTTCAACTTGTTCTCCCGCTTTTCAAAAATGTTCTCCAATATAATTTACCCATTAATTTCAGGTCTACGGGCATGGTTAAAAATTGAGTTAAAAAGGGGTAAAAATTATCAAAATATGCCTTAACACAATATCTGAATATTTTACAGTATTTTTAACTGCATAAATAGATCTCTTAACCCCCAAAACATAGGGTTAGACACCAAAACCAAATAAAGAGACCCACTAATGACAAAGTTATGGCCGAAAATGTGATTTTTAAGGAAAAACGGCGGCCATCTTGGATTTTGGCCCTGCACACTTTTTTCTTCGACCCCAGGAAAAAAATATTGTCATTTCATGTTGAGATAGGGCAAATGGAATACAAAAAAACTGTCCCGAAAATGAAACGAGAAATCACCCATTTATAGCCCACTCCTACTTCTAACGAGGTTATATGATTATGAAATATATGTGGTTAACTACATGCCTTGATGTAAAATGTATTATTTTGCCCAAAATTGACAATTCAAGCATTAACCCTAAAACTGGTTACAATACCAGCCATCAAAAGGCGCTTTTTTGTGATAGTGATTGAAATATTCATCAAAAATTAAAAAGAGTTACAAGTCTCCCAAAAATATAACATCATCTCCAAAGAACAAAGGTGATTAGCACACTTCTCCTTCTCAACCGACTATGGTAACGTCTTTTCGGCAATTCCCATGAACATTACACCCCACCCCTTGTCGGAAAGAACACACTCATCCACAGTATGAACACAGTGTGAACACTCTGTGTTTCACAGTGTGGACCACAATGTTAAATTCGAACGTTTTCATAGTACGAAAGCCAAGTCACACTGTGAACTGTGAGCATACTGTGAAATTGCTGACACACACAGTGTGAGCGCACCTTTGTACACACTGTGAACGCAGGCAATTTCACACTGTGGCGACAGTGCCCTCACAGTGTGTTCACAGTGTGAGTTGGTTTTAACTGTGAAAACTTTAACATTGTGGTCCACTGAGTGTGTTCACACTGTGTTCACACTGTGGATGAGTATGTTCTTTCCGGCATCCCCCCCCCCCCCCCCCCCCTCATTTCACATCTTTAAACAAAAAAACTGTGTATTAATTCTTGGGTTCACCACCACTGCTTAATATAGACCTACTTCACCTTCAACCCAAACATCAATCGACCATACGGAGATCATTATTAAATTTTGGATACGAATGATTAGTGTTCCGTACAATGATTGGGCAAGGTTCATTGAGCACTGTTACGCCAACGAAAGTAATAACTTTACCTTCTTAAGTAATAACTTTACCTTCTTGGGATATTACCGTAACAGAGCATGGATGATACATTTTGGCTTAGATTAACAAGAAATCTTAATATTTCTTGTCAGAGAGCGCGACGATCATCTGCCACCCTTTTGAAAGCTGCAACATACAGTATATATCTGTATATCCCATGTTGTTTGTGTGTTTGTTTGCTTATTTACTTGATTTTGTTTGTTTATTTGTTTGAGTGTTTCGTTGTTATTTTAGGTGCCACTGGTTGGTTGTTTGTTTGTTTGTTTGTTTGGGGCTGTTTGGGTGATTGTTTGATTAATTGAAGTGTATTATGTAATGTACTGTAACGACTTACATGCGTGATACAAATTAAACGAATACGCAAAATGTTAAGACATTGATTTATTTCAACATTATGTTAATTTTCCCCCCATGGACCAAATGCAAACAAAACGATTTTATTCACAATACCATTGTTTGACGAATGCGATCTTCTTGTTATTATATCAAATAAGACCGATTTACTCATTAATTTAATTAAACTGTAATTAAAAAGGTAGATATATCAGCAATATTTTACAAAAGTTGACCTAATTATTGATGCAACGATTTCCTCGCGCAGACTATACCGGATATGTTGTAAAGTGTTTGACACCATTATATCTATCGGACCTGCTCGTATAGACAGAACCATATGATATATGGTTTCCTGTATTACTTACGTATCCAGGTGAACGATATACAAGACATGGGATATGATCACAGTCGAGACATAACAATTCAAACCACTCAGACAGAGTTTTTTTCTTTCTTCCAAGGTCCATAATTATAAAAATACACATAATAATGTCATCATTATTTCATTTTTAACGCTAAATCTTCGCTAAGCCAATTTGATAACAAATAATAATTCCAACTGTAAGTGAATCGACAAATATATATATATCGAAAGCATATCTTAGACATGATAAGTATTATCATGAGTATTGATGCTCGTAGAAAGAACACGGGAAGAACCATATATATGGTTTCCGGTATCACTCACGTATCCAGGTACACGATATACAAGAGATGGAATATATATGATCACAGTCGAGACGTGGATGAGACGAGACAAGGCAAGACAAATTAAAGCATCGTCCACAGACAGACAGACAAGAGAAAAAATACGAACGTAATAATGCTGATTGAACAATCATGTTGAACACATCAAAATCGATAAATCGAATTAAATGTATGTGCAGCGCGTGACTGGGTAAATGTGTGTATGTGTGGTTGTTTGTTTGTTTGTTTGTTTGTTCGTTCGTTTTGTGCGTGCGTGCTTGTGTGTATGTGTTTGTTTGATTATGTTTGAGTGTGGATCCTAGGGTGATCAACCTGTGATAACGCACTATATAATGTCGATCATGTTTAAAGTGTTGACACTCAACACACTGTGAACGCGATGAACTGTAAACACATTGCAATACGCCTTCTACTCATACATGTCACATTGTGCTAAATACTGTGCTCACAATGTGTGAAATACTGTGAACACCGTGTTATACTTATACTCAAATTGTGTCAACTACGGCCGTGTTCACAGTGTGTTACACACTGTGTTCACACAGTGATACAGTACATTGTGTTCGTTCTGGTCGCGTTGGTACCCCCTTTATACCCCCTCTTCTAACATCTCTTCCGCCCACTACCTCCAATGGTATACAGCCCTGTCACATATCACCGGATATAATAAACGAATACCCGACGAATAGAAAATATGCGAAATCAAATTTTCCGGTGGTGACAGTCGTCTTTATTGCTTCATGCACAACATATTCCGCCGGATAGAACAACGTACATCCCGCCTGACAAGGAACGAACAAGAAACGAATCCGACGAATGGATTGAAAATGTTACTCTCCGTCGGGCATCCGTTAACGCCATCCGGTGATATGTGACCGGGCCTTACTGAACTCATTAAAGGGACTTAGTAACATTGTCCAAATCCTCAAAACAAAATTTTTATTCTAGCGGTTCCCTCATACCTTGTTGTATTCGTATTAACAATAAAATCATGGGACAGGTTTCGGTTTTTCAAATTTCCCTTTCGTTACAAAGATATGTACGATCGAAGTATACAGATAAGAAAAACTCCGGGCGAGTTTTTCTTCTGTGTACAAAGTGAGTGCAGTGAGTTATTGAATATCACTTTGCATTTTCGCTCATTACTTGGCCATGCAATGTCCATTTTCACACAATACCCTGTGGACATATGAGATAACAATAATATACATTGCATCAACCATTCATCACTTTTTGCACATGTCAACAAAGTTACTAGATCCCTTTAAGTACATTAGGCCTATAGGAGTGATTAAGACATTGATTGATACTGGCAATCTGATCGGGTGTGGTCTGAGTCTGGTGGCTCTGGTATCTTATCATCTGATATACGTGTAAGTAATGGGGCTTGTGGAAGTTGAGCCGAGTAGTCATGTATAGAAGACAAACTTTGTAAATCACCATCTCATAACAACATCACATCCTGCTTCTATCACATATAAACATTACAAAATAGTGTGTTATTTTGTTTCTATACCTTTGAACTATATATACATGTTCTTGTGGTGAAAAAGTGTGGACCACATATAAATAAATCAAATAAAAATTAATCAAGGGGTCGTCGCTAGACCTACATGTATGGGAATGTTGTTATTTCATGCAAAAGCACAACCGAGTATAACATGATGCTTACCATCAACGATATCATCGCTTGGAAGGAATGCTCCCCAGGGAGTGGAGATGGTGCACACAATGTGTGCTGGTTTGCATTGTATCCTATGACCGGGATAACCATATCATTGGAAAGCGCTTAGAGATTATTATTAATCATGTTAGGCGCTATATAAATCGAGTATATAATTTTCTTTTATGATAGGCATTGCCCGTGATAGGCATTGCCCGTGATAGGCATTGCCCGTGATAGGCATTGCCCGTGATAGGCATTGCCCGTGATAGGCATTGCCCGTGATAGGCATTGCCTATCAAGGTATATTTTTCGAAGATATGATTAAAAGTATCACAGTCACATTTTCGTATTCATTTCACAAGTTTATTTAAATTATCTCAAATTATTAAAAATGAATGTTATTGTTTTTTTAATTGTAATCCTTCGAATGTTTATCTCAACGACCCAATTAGTCACCCAGTGCACTGTCAGAATTTAGCCCGGTGTGCATGCTTACATCAGTAAGGAAATAACACTTACCTGCGTTAACTGTAATGACACGGTCATGATTGTGTTTGTTATGTTATGTTATGTTACGTAAATATTCTAACGTGATAATGTAAACATGTTATTCGGATGTATTTCCACCTGCAATTCAACACTTCCTACTTCCCAATAAAGTGATCCATTTACTTTGTCAAAATTCAATCGAAAGCACTTTGAGCTTCCACATTACTCTAACTTGTACCATGTTGTTTGATGGTATGATGGCAGAAGAATCAGATCGGTTTTGAAGTGCCAAATGTCTCCCTAACTATAGAGATATGTATGATTGGTTGTTTGATGGCATGATGGTATGATGGCAGAATAATCAAATCGGTTTTGAAGTGCCAAATGTCTCCCTAACTATAGAGATATGTATGATTGGTTGTTGGATGGCATGATGGTATGATGGCAGAATAATCAAATCGGGTTTGAAGTGCCAAATGTCTCCCTAACTATAGAGATATGTATGAAGTGCCAAATGTCTCTCTTACTATAGAGATATGTATGATTGAACGAAAAGGGTTCCGGAACGCCTTTTGGTTACAGTCAAAATCAATTGGCAGTAGGTTACGCAATCTGACATAAATTTTAACTTTATTCTCACTGTGTATACAGCGTGCGTTTTCTATGAAACGTTTACACATAATACAGGAGAATAATATCTCACAATGTGACGGCATAATTATGATTACATTCTCAGATTGTGACGGGATAATTATTATTACATTCTCAGATATCACATTAATTGGAAAAGAATCTTATGAAGTCAATGGATCACTTTAATCTTCTGTCATTATGTTGGATGATCGACACATAATCGGATGTCATTTAGAACCAGCACATAATTATTACCGGCTTTGTTTATAGGTGTTAACTTGTTATTTTCCCATAATGCTATATAAATATTTCAAAAAATTAGCAAAATATACATGAGTCATTACGGTCTTTATTAACGGTTGCTATTTCCACAAAAATGTATGATATTTCAGAACACGATAAACGGGTTTGTTTTTAGAGTGTTTTTTTCCCATGATTGTTTTTTTTTCTTCACAGACAACCGCACATAAACTTTAGGCACACGCCGTACCATGTATAACATCACAAACATTCGAATATAATGTAAGTTGTGGGCGTGTACTATACTGTTTGTGGTATCACTATTATAACATTTGATATGTATACATTATATTATGATATTGATGAACAGGTGAAAAGATACCAAAGTGCATGGCTTCAACATTATCATAACAATTATGTCTACGGAATATTAATGTTGCAAAGCAAACACATTTAATCATTTTTGTAAGTGTTGTTAGATTACGGTGCCTGAATATCATTGTATTGTGTTAGATGTTGCTAGTTGAATGTAAACAGAGTTGTAAATCGAATTTGAAGACTATTTCGTTTAGAGCTCATGGGGAAGAATGGATAACAACTATTTGTTATTGATTCAACTTACACCTTTTAGCAGCTTGAATTACGAGTTTTATCAAGGGGCTGAATTGAAGCTCATTTGTTCTAACGTACCAGTATACTTATCTTTTCCTATAATGGCGTATTCATTACAAATATATGATTTCGTAGAACTTCCAGGCACAAAACGTTGTCAAAATCACCCCCAAATCACTTGGAGCTTCGCATTTCTCGTGTATATAGTTTACATAGTTCTTGGCTTTATGGTAACCATGGTAACAGAAGAATGAAATGGGTTTTAATTTTCCCTCTAATTATGGAGATGTTAATGATAAAGTGGAAAGCGTCCCGGAACCATTTTACAATAGTAGTACAATCCTCACAGCAAATTGCATTCTTTCACTAGGAAAACAGCGTTCATTTTCTTTGAAACTACCACACAACATTTGGATTCATTTTACAATCATATCGTTCTATTATATTATTCAAGTCTCGAATATCGCTTTTGGAATAAATAGGTGATATTATATTCAATGGATCATTTTAACCCATTCTAGCACGCACGCGGGCTCGGGTCTACGAGCAATGCGTGTTATGAGCCAAAACCAAAATCGTTTGTTACGAATGGGTTAACGTATATCGGAACGTCGTTGATAAATAACTCAATTTAATGTGCACGCGTGCTTCGCGTTCCATCACTCACACGTATTGAACCGATTGAGTCTCCATCAATTTGTGGGTGATACCTAAACCATCTGTTGTGCATCTCATGTAATGTATAGGTGCAGCATATAAATGTATTATATATTTAGAGTGAAGTTAAGTATGTTTCCACCGATCAACAAAGAACTGTGTGAAAAGATCAACTACAAACAATAACAACAACAGCAACATCAGCCATAGTAGCAAATTAATTCAACGTTTGGTAATCAATGCATAAATGTGTTTATATATCCTATGTATACGTCAGGCCGAAATCAAAATGGGGAAACATATCGTTTTCCGTAGGATTAGTTGGGTTTAATATAAATAAGAGCGTATATAACAAACAACGTCCCCTATTTCTTTAACGCTTGATGTTATTTTTTTTGTTTTCAATTCAATTCATTTCAGTTTATTCAAACCACACACAAATATTACATAAATCAAAATATAATTTGTATTAATGATTTTATAACCTATTTTCTATCAATATACATATAATAAGTTTTTTTGTTTATTCTTAAAGAGATCTACTAACTTTGCTTACAGGTGCAACATGTGGTGAATGGCTTATCAACATGTATTATGTGATATGATATGTCCACTGAGTAATGTGTACAAACTATATATCACGTGGAGTGGATGTTATATGGCCGAGTAATGAGCGATAATGCAAAGTGATATTTACTAACCCATTGCACTGACTTTGTACACAGTTATAACTTTCCAGTGGATAATCAACAAGCAGAACACCTCAATCGTTAATATCATTGCAACGAATGGGAAATTCGAAAAACCAAAACCTGTTCCATGTTTATATTGCACGGTAAAACAAAATTAAACAACTTTTTAAACAACCAAAAACGCTGTTTAAGCCGGTCCCTCTAACAACGTTGTTTAAAATTTTGAACAACCAAAATGTTGGTTGTTCAAAATTCTAAACAATGTTGTTAGAGGGACCGGCTTAAACAGCATTTTTGGCTTTTTAAGCCGGTCCCTCTAACAACATTGTTTAAAATTTTGAACAACCAGATCTTGGTTGTTCAAAATTTTAAACAACGTTGTTAGAGGGACCGGCTTAAACAGCGTTTTTGGTTGTTTAACAAGTTGTTTAATTTTGTTTTACTGTGTGAAAATACGAACACTACAAGGTATATATAAGAGAAGCACTGTAGTTCTAAGTAAGCCTTCCTTTAATCTGTTAATCATGTTAATATTGTGGTGCATTGTGGTGCATTTACTGCCCTTAGCCCCCGTCATGCTCATTTGAATTATATCGGTAATGTGCATAATGGCATTCGTATAATTATAGTAGACTATGTAGAGTATCAATTCTTTCTATACGTTAAATTTCTTGTAATAACAAAACTGTTGATATCTTTGCAGTGACACTGACCGCTTCCAATTCCCTCACACATGTCATATGCGAATAATAATGTGTTATCTACACGGGCCTAATCAAGGTAGGATAGATTCGGTTGAGTGTATTGCGTTTAAATACACTTACCTATAATACAGAATCAGCGTATTGAAACGTGTATGAGGCTAATGGTAATCGACCGGCTGGAACACGTTTAAACCACTGGTTCTGGGATAGTAAAATCTATCTAAACGAACCCAAAATCGGATATATTCAGCCAAATCGATACACTTTTTCCTAAACATCGACATCACTCACTGATTATATACATTTCATTCATGCATGTGGAGCCGGGTTCACAAATAAAAAATAAAAAAGTTGTATCATGCACATCGTCCACAAGTATGAAGAAACAAAAACGATGTTTTGTGTTGTTGTTGTTGTTGTTGTTGTTTCTTTTTTTTGTTTTGTTTGTTTGTTGGGGGGGGGGGGGGGGTTGCCATCATTTAGGACTGCTCCCGAAACTAGCGGACCTGTGGTTTATTTGGAGAGGGGGGGGGGGGGGGGGGAGGTTATATCAATAATATATAATCGTCCTCAATGGGCTCATTTTTGTCTGTTGCATCGCATCACCTATTTTTGGAAGGTGAAAAGGATGTCCAGGAAGGAAAGTGGTTTGATGATTGGTTGTTTGTGAGAGAGAAACGGCAAGTGAATGTTTTGCCAACAAATTAACATTTTTTTTGTAAATAATGTAAAAGTATTATTGTTAAACGAAAAATATGACTTAAATGTAAACACAATTCAACCGGTAGTATTCGGTATTTTTGGTTCCCGCATCCGTAGTAATGTTATAAGACGAATGAAACAAATTTCAACAAAGTCACGTTGAACCTTTTGAATGCTTAAATATGATTTACACAATAAGTAGATCGTATGATTTACAGAATAAATATAATAAAGAATTTAGTGATGAGATGGATACGGAGATAATGGCCGGTATTCTGAAGTCGTGTCTGTTAAACAACTGTTTAGTTAAACAGGACTGCGACTTCAGAATACCGGCCAACACATCGAGAGGCAACATAACGACTTACCAATCCGGGTGTAACATAGCAATCCAAAGATATAAATCCATAATAAGTGAGTGGTCACTCTTATAGCATCCATATTGGCTCCTTAAGTCAGTTGTATGATCATATGCGATTGGAATACAAGTTTAGATGTAATGTGTTTTAGCAACCACAGAAGAGCAACTCCAATAATCATCGATTTAATCACAAATCATCACTCTGGCACATCTCATTAAGCTAGGTCATCCTTAGACAAATTTGGCACATACATAAGGAGAAAGCAAAGATGCGACCATCACACATCTTCGAGAACGAATACTGAGAAAGTATTAGTATTGATCTAATCTAGATAACGTCCAAGCCAAACTATTAAAAGACGCACCACATCTGAGGAAGTAAAACTGAAGCAACGATCTACAATATTTGTTTAGGTAACTATCACCTAATGTAAGTATCCAACGAGTTGATCTGTTAAAGTGTCGGTTGCTAATTGGTAAATAACTTCTTGAAGGCTGGGATGTGATGTTTGACACGAACGCACAGTGCAATAGTTGCGACCTATTAATCGTCAGTCAGTCAGCCCAGTCAAGACAGTTCAAGCTAAGTGCTGTCATAAAGCTTGGTAAACTTTTCTCCCTATAATATTAATGAGTACAAAGAGCGCGCTGTGCTCGAAGTTGGATTGTGTTGCATACCATACAGTCCGCCCCCGCGCGTGCCGCCGGTTTACGAGGCACGTCAATCGTCGCGTCGCCCGTTCGGGAACGCGGCGCGTGCCAAAGTTTTCTGTCACGCCTACTTCAATTCACGACTATACTTTATCATTACCCCGCTTAGTTTTCGCGGTCTCTCAACTTTGAGGATATATTAATAAGACACCGCACAAACTATGTTTCTTTCTTTCTCTCTCTCTATCTTTTTTGTCTTCATTTACTAGTATTATGACGTTCAGGTCTACTGATACTTGTTGTTGAGTTATCAACTCTTAACGGAAGTTTTGCGGGAGCGATAAGTTTTGGAGGACGGATCGCGTTGTTTCAGTATAATAGGTCAGTGCTGAGTGATGAGTGTCATACCAATGGGGATTAATGGAAATAATTTTTTTGTAATTTTTTGTTTTTAATATTATAATTTCATAAACTATATTTGCTGCTCATTATACGGGCGTAGATCGATCCGGGGCCCCCACCTTTTGATGCAGGGGGGGGGGGGGGGGGGAGTGGCCTGTACAAAAAGTCCCACCACTCTTTTCGAAGATAAACCTTTATAACATGATAACAATGACCATACTTCTAAAGTGATATTTTAAACACATCAGCTTGGTCGTTTTGCTCCCTCGGATCGCATCACCCCCCCCCCCCCCCCCCCCCCCCACCTCCCTCTAACTTCTCAAAAAAAACAGATCTATAGATCTGGCTCATTGTATTTTCGCTCAATACATGGTCATAACATGGCATTAATTTATCATTGAACTTACATACATCACTCAGTGGACATAGACTACAATCCATTATGACATTTGCATCAACCCTTTCCCATACTTACTAGATCCCTTTTATGACATTGCTATGACATAAGGCATGTAAGGGAACAGGAGGAGGATCAGGGGGTCATTACTGCAAATAAACAGAAACCTGACACCCACTGACAACATTATTAATCTAGATTGGATGAGGAGCCGTTAATGTTTACCGTAAACAAGTCCTATATTTGGCACCCCTAATGCAAAGAACTTCACATAATTTATTGTAAAAACGAGATAAGTTAGTATGTGATGACAGAAGTCTAGCTTTTAAGGTTGTCATAAGGTTGGTAGGCGTAGGGGCATATATTTTTCCAGGGGAGCTGGGGTCTTTTGCCCGAATAACAGGTTGATTAAACTACTGTCATGACTAGGCCATTATAAGCTATGACACCAACGCTATTAAGAGTCTTATATTAGAGGTCTATTAAAACAAAGCTCCAAAGACTATATTATGCTCAAAGGAAACGATTATAATCGGTCTACAAAATGATTATCACATCACCCTGATCTCTGTTGGTCTTCTGCACAAACGGCTCTGAAGAAATTGACAGCTTATTATGGGCGTTCACACCCCAGCATTGTCAACGGGTTTCCGGTCCCAGGGGCGCTACGGAAAATATGATACACAAGTATGATTAAAAAGGCCTATACATAGGGATCTCGTAACATTGTCCAAGTCCCTAAAATCCAATTGGAATTCTAGCAGTTCCTGCACACCTTGTTGTATTCGTATACACAATATATAAATTTAGAAGCATGGTACATTTTGAACTTCCCTTTCGTTAAACATATATTTACGATTGAAGTGTTCAGTTGTTAAACTATCTACTGGATAGTCGTAACCGTGTACAAAGTCAATGCAATGAGGCAGTGAATATCACTTTGCATTTTTGCTCATTACTCGGCCATTATAGCTTCCATTTAACTTGAAATGTTGACACAATACCCAGTGGACATATCAGATAACAACAATATACATTTTATCAACCATTCATCACTTTTGCACATGTAAACAACATGAACAAAGGATCCCTTTAAATATGTTCATGCGTAGGAATGCTACACCGCGGATCGCCATGTTGGACTAGGCTATACGGTAGTTTGTGACCACTGCATACTTGAACATTCAAGTATACCTGCAGCTCCCGGGTGTTTCACAAAGAAATATTTTGTCATAATGGCAAATTACATGTCATGCTTATTTCGGGCAAAACCGTCTCTTATTTGGGAAAAATCGTGTTATTTTGGACTAAACAATTGAAAACATGGCATCAAAGAGACAAGGACCTTTTTTTGTTTGCTTGTCAGGTGAACATTTCGAAAATTGGGGCAAAAGACCTCAGCCTCCCCCCCCACCCCAATTATTCAGAATAATTGATAACTGTTTTGTATTTACTAGTTTAAGAAAATGTTACGGCTTCAGTCCCACACGTATGAAACCGTGTCTCGTGTCTTTCTCTTTCCTCTAACAGGAACTGTATAACCCTCCTCTCCTATATTTGGCAACGCGTGAATGAAAACCACAAGACGATAATAAAATTACGATGTCCTGTTTTTTGACGCGAATGTCAACAAGTTGCGGATTGTCCCACGGTAGCAGATTCCTTGACAAGATTTTCAGTAACCTTATTGGTTTTCCGCAATCTTGAGTGATAACACCGTTAGTTTGTTGTTGTTGCTTTTTGTAACTGCATGTTTTGTTTTTTTCTTCAGAATGAGATGAAAGTGTAAAATTAAAATAACATAATAATAATAATATCAATAATAATAATAATAATAATAATAATAATAATAATAATAATAATAATAATAATAATAATAACAATAATAATAATAATAATAATAATAATAATAATAATAATAATAATAATAATAATAATAATAAAGATAATGATAATAACAATAACAATAATAATAATAATAATAATAATAATAATAATAATAATAATAATAACAATAATAATAATAATAATAATAATACAAATAATAATACTAATAGTAAAACATTTGGTATCGCATTAATGGAGAAGACTCCGACTAGAACCACCACTCAAAAATAATATTCTTATAAATGTAATGTAATAATTGTAGTAGTCCATTCCACCAAAAAGTTCAGAAAAATTGTTTCCCGACAAATTATATAATTTGAAAACTCATTACTATACTATAGTAATTGTTCATGGGTCTGCAAACGAAGACTAGTCCATTGTCTAGGACGTACGCGTCTACCGTGCTTCAATTGCCTCCAAACGTACGCGGGTATAGAATTGGCGCACTCGCAAACATTTGGCGCTTACGCAACCATCGGCCATGTTGGTTCCGTGAGTTAACCCTTTGCAAAGTGTAACCCTGTGATGTTCTTTGCGTGGTGCCCCCTTTATTTTCCCCCAAAAGTGACTTAACACCTTTCCTTTTCGCACCCGACGATATTACGTAGTCAATCAGGAGCCTCGCGGTGCCTTGCGAGCTATAGGAACGAACGAATGACTGAACTTCCGGCTAGGAATTAACAGATCAACCCCCTCAAACGCCTAGGGTCTCTTTGCTGAAGTCTCGGAGACTTCGTGTCGAAGACAGACAAATGTGGCGTAGAAAGGATAAGTTACTCGTAGATGGTGGGCGTGTTTAGAGTCGAGTTATACAATCCGAGTAGAGAGTACGTCGAGTAAATCATTAGGGGCCGAGTACCGGTGTCACACGTTGTGCGGTACCTTCGAGGCTAAAGCCCCAATTTCAAGTCGAGCACAGGGCCAATTCTGAACATGATTAAACGGTCAAGTACTGAGCAAGTGGTATAGTCGAGTCCTCAATTCCGAGTATATAGAGAGTATAGAGAGTACTCCGACTCTCCGAGTAAATTAGGGGTCGATTACTTGGAAAAGTCCATATACGTTTGGGATCATGAGTCCTAGCCCGGCTAAATAAACCCCAATACTAAGCCGAGAACACTGGCCAAGTCTGAACATTATAATATGGTCGAGTTTTTACTGGGCCCGTGTTAGTGTCGAGTCCTCAAATGTGAGTATAGAGTACTCCAGGTATAAATTAGAGGCCGAGTACCGCGCCAAGGCCCGGGCCAAGTCCATCTACATTTAATAGTCAATCGTTCGTGATGAGTCAAAAGTTAAAGCCCAAATTCCAAGCCGAGCACAGAACAAAGTCTAAACATATGTTAGTACTGGGGCCGTTCCAAGTACTTACCTAACCAAGCTAACGTCGAGTACTATAGAGACCAATTCGAGTTAGATACCAAGGTGTACAAAAACAATAGCATAATATATAACTTGAGTTAAGAAACACAAACCACCGGACAATTACCTAAACGATTACCATTAATCATCTTAAATGTTTTCTATTGGCGATATTACGGTCAATTATGTTTATATAATTCATCGAATCATGCAATTCGACTGTCTATTTGTGACATTATGTATTTCAATTTATTTCCCCCAAGGGGAACGGGGAAGATTGAAGCGAAAGGATAAGACCAGATTGGTATATATACACTCCCCTCATACCTCTCTGTTTTACATACACCACTGGGACTCTCCAAGGAGAGTGAATCCAAAGGACATTATTTTGTGAGAGTTATTATTTTCAAACATTAGGGAAAAGTGTTACATAAAATAATACAAAGAACCTAATTATGAACGTTTATTGAAAGATTTGTTTTGCTTTCAACTCGAGAGTAATCTCCATAGACCATAGTCGGCGAAACTGGATGCATAATTAAAGAAAGGGAAATAACAGTCCTTGACAATAATTAAATATATAAATTGTCTACATTTTATATTCTTACGGTAACAGTACGTTATGGGGCCACATGAAATTTCAAATTGCCTTCAAATATCGCAAACGAATACATAGTCAAATGTTTATAATAGTGTAGAGGCAATACAAGGGATGCAGAAAATTATCCCAAATGAGTTGAGTTTAATGTTATCATCATAACTGGAACCAATGGCGTAGCACAGGCACCGCTATATGGGCCATCCATCCGCTTTCATCTTGATCTTACATAAAATCGCTCCTTGGTCTTTTATTTGTCTTTACTTTTGAATTTTATTTCGGATGATAAATATAATAAAAGTCATAGCAAAATTAATTTCAAAACAATCGTCCTCTCTTTATACAATAATTCGTTGTTACCCTGTTCCCTTCAAATAATTGTCATTCAAAACGAGCAAATACATAACAGCTGGTTGTACTGAGCTAGATGCCGAAGGAAAATGGTTAAATTGATTTACTTTTTTGTTGCCGTATTTAGAGGAAAGTAATCATAATGGAAAATCACTCGAATGTCGTTGATGAATGGTTGGCATACTTGGCAATATAGTAAAGTTGTCGCTGGTTCTCGGCTGATTGGTCGTGGACTTTCCGGGACCTCTAACACTCGGGCATACCCGTGTCATACCTATTTGGGAAATATCATGTCATTCTCAGACTAAAACATTAAAAAACACTTATAATGTTGGGGCATCAAATTGGAGAAGACCTTTTTCTGAGTTGATGTGATGTTCTGATGATGACACGTGCCTTAATTTAGCGCGGTAAATGGCCCATAAAACGCGGGAAAAGATGCACAAACCAGACGTACATTAATGCAGCATTCAAGGACAGTCTGCATGAGGTTCAAAAAGGTAAGTTATGATGATGATGATGATGATGGTGGTGTACGTTGTTGTTGGTGATGTTGTTGTTGTCGCTGTCGTTGATGTTGTTGGTGGTGGTGGTAGTGGCGATGGGCCATGGTTGTTTTGGTAATAGTGGTGGTGGTGGTGACGGTGTTGATAATGGTGGTGGTGGTGGTGGTGATGATGGTGGTGGTGGTGGTGATGGTGGTGGTGATGATGGTGGCGGCGGTGGATGTGGCGGTGGTGGAGGTGGTGGTGATAGTGGTGTTTGTGGAGGTGGTGGTGGTGGTGATGATGGCGGTGGTAGTTGTGGTGATAATGTTGGTTGAGGTAGTGGTGGTGGTGGTGGTGGTTTTGATGATGGTGGTGGCAGTTGTGGTGATACTGTTGATTGGGGTGGTGGTGGAAGCGGTGGCAATCGTTAATATCTTCTCAACGAAAGGGAAATTCGAACAAACAAAACTTGTCCTATGCTACTATTGTTAAATACGTATACATCAAGGTATGAGAGAACCATTAGAGTTCCCAGGTCAGTTTTGAGGATTTGGACAATGTTACTAGATTTACATCTTCCAATATCGCCTTGTTCTGCAAACAAGGCGCTGCCCAAATGTATTCAAAGGTTTTCATGCGAGGACATGCTACAACGGGGATTGCCATTTTGAACTAGCGTTTGGTTTGTTTATTCATATGTCTATGCACTGAGTTAATAGTAGTGAGTTACGCACCGCGCGCAGGGCGTTCACAAGATGGCACCGCGCATCGGCGTTACGAATTCGAACCCCCATTTTTAATAACGACTCAGTGGTTTAGTTTCAAGGGGGTTCGTTCGGATTCTTAAGTCAGATGCGCGGTGCCATATTGCGAACACCTCGCGCACGGTGCGAGGTACACACTGACTCAGTGTTTCGTGTACTGCGCATAAACCAGCCTGGTTCAACATGGCGAATCGCTGTGTCTCATCCCCCACGCATCAAAACCTTTAAGTCTTTAATATTTCGGTTCATTCACCGCGTTGACGTGTATAGACAGTGGCATGTCATGATCATCTCTATTTAATCTTCACTTCCCGTACATCAAAACCCATCCTGGCAGCCGTGTTTCCCGTGTGTAAGTGATATGAATTTCTGTGGAAATTGCTAAATAACATCTTAAGTTCAGCAAACCACACTGTCGGAGAACTTTCAAATGTATTTAAAAGTGGCATTCATTATTATGCATAATTATGAAAGTGGTACATTATGATGCAACTGTAATCAATATTTAGGAAGTAGTCAGTTTAATGGGGAAAACAATCAGTTAAACACATAATAATCGATGACACATGCAAAAAAAGCACATCAATATGCTTTAACCAGAATTGTACGTGTTGACTTTAAGCCGCAACAATCGGCTTTGGTCCTTACTTAATAAATAAAGTTTAACATTCATATCTTTTTTAACACACTCTAAAAAGGAAGGTGCTAAAAAACGAGTGCTGCTCGCGATCGTGCACCTGGAGGAGCTAATTTAGCACTACAAGTGTAAGTAGTGAATAAAAGTCTGCGAGGTGCTAAAAGATCGGTGCTAAAAACTGGTGCTGTGAGAACAGCACCACAACGTGCTAAATTCGTAACAATAGAAACTGTATGATACTTTCGTTAGAGTGCATTCGGCTTCCCGTGATGCGAGTTAGCTCAGTCGGTATCGCGTCTGACTAATTGGACGCGTGGGATCCAAGGTTCGAATCCTACTATTGGACATCTTTATCCTGCTTCTTTTACCACGAAATACATATGAGCTAAATTAAAGGGGCCCTGCAACCCAAATGCATGTTGACCTCTGTTCATCTGTATTAGTGTACACATTAAATATTTGTAAACGGTTTGACCCAAATATGTTTTGTATATTTTTAAACATTTTATCATTTATTTGTCTTCATGTTGCTAAGCCCCACCTCCTAAAAAACCCTCCAGAGCAAATTCTATTGTTGACCTGCAGTGACATCATTTGTCAATCACTGGTCAGCTACCATGAGATTAACAAAAGATGAAAGTACAAAAAGAACATCCACACAAAAGCATGCCCTGCATACCTCCATGCAATAGCTTAGACAGTGCTTTTCTTCTGACATAGCAACAGCTATTGTAATTGAAGTTGTGTGAGTTGGTATTCTATTCAACCGTGTGAGGCTATTGTGATTAGGCTAATCACAATAGCATGGTAGCTGACCAGTGATTGACAAATGATGTCACTGCAGGTCAACAATAGAATTTGCTTTGGAGGGTTTTTTAGGAGGTGGGGCTTAGCAACATGAAGACAAATAAATGATAAAATGTTTAAAAATATACAAAACATATTTGGGTCAAACCGTTTACAAATATTGAATGTGTACACTAATACAGATGAACAGAGGTCAACATGCATTTGGGTTGCAGGGCCCCTTTAAGTTCCGAGTTAACAGAAGCCACCCCTCCCCCCGTATTATCTTTTAGCACTATGGGCTTTATTCATCACACACAATGTGGATTTCTCAGCACCAAAAGTGCAAATTCGGTAACACCTCAAGTGGTGCTAAACTAGCACTTGTACTAGTGCCAAACCAGCACAGGCGGTGCTGTCCCTATGCGAGCACCGAACAGGTGCTGAATGTAGCCCTCCAAGCGCTAAACACAGCACTTCTGTTTTTTGAGTGCACAATATCCGATCATAATTCAAAAACGTAATTTTAAGGTATTAACTACTTCATTTTTGTAATATTCAATTCTTATTTTCCATAAGCTCCGTTTGTACAGATCTGCCTCTTTAAAATAGTTTCAAACTTGGAGTTTGTAGAGGATTGTGACCTACAATGTGATCCAGAGTTACTAAATTTGAATTAATTGCTATGCTAGTTTGGTATGCACTCCAAATCATTCATGTCTCAACTATATTTAACAAAAATATAAATATAACAAATTGAGATTCCCACCATTGTAGTTTTCGAATTTAATTTTCTTGTCTTTATTTTCACTTGATGATCATTCATTCTGGTTCAGAATCAGGTAACCCAAAATAATGCAAACATTCTCATAGTGAATAGAGAGTACACAAACATTAAAACAATACACATGAACAATACAAATAAAAAGAGGGTTCATATTACAATACACATGAACAATACAAATAAAAAGAGGGTTCATATGTAAGGAAAACAAGATGTAGAATATTCATCGTGATTCAAATGCAATAGTGATGAAATACGTCAGTTAGTAATATAAAAGAATGAATTATCAAGAATTCCTACTGAAGACAAGGCCCGGGGGGGGGGGGGGGTCTGTCCTCATAGAAAGGGGGGTATCATGCGTGACCAAGAATTCTAGTAAAAAGGGTGTTTTTTTACGATCAGGCAAGTTACTCGAGTATCTTGAATAGGGTCTCAAAATCACCAAAAATCAGGAAAAAGGGTATCTTTTTTAGGCTGATGAGTTACGCATTTAGGGTCTCAAAATTCAGCTTACTTGCTTAGGGTTCATTCAACACTAGAACAAGTTTTAGTCACCGTTTTGACCACCAAATCTCGGTACAAAACATCGCACACGTTCGCTGTTCGCTGTTCCATATCGTGCTCCTGGATCGTGCTCATAGGTTGGAAAAACAACTTATTTACATTGCGCTTGGTCAAGAGCCTCATGCAAGGAAAGCAAAATAGTATTACTTGCTTAGGGTATCAAAAATAGTTATAAATTTCTTAGGGGTTTACAAAAAATTGATTACTTGCTTAGGGTATGAAAAATAGTTATGACTTGCTTAGGGGTTTACAAAAAATTGATTACTTGCTTAGGGTATCAAAATAGTTATAACTTGCTTAGGGGTTTACAAAAAATTGATTACTTGCTTAGGGTATCAAAAATAGTTATAACTTGCTTAGGGGTTTACAGAAAATTGATTACTTACTTAGGGTAGCAAATTACCGATAATCATACTTACTTAGGGTGTATTTTTTGCCCCACGCAAATACTTGTTTAGGGTGCTTTTGGCAAGTCCTTGGTCACGCATGATACCCCCCCCCCCCCCTTTCTATGAGGACTGCCCCCCCCCCCCCCCCCTCCCCGGGAGACAAGGCGATAAGCATCTGTGTCTTGCGTGTCTTCACTAGACTATCCATGACTATAATGTATAGCGTGTAGCCAGATTGGCGCGCGAGTGATGAGATCACGGATAGATACTAATTATCTTGTATAATTGTACAACAATTACAATGAATATGGTAGAGTGAATCATCAATTCATCATCCATCGCTAATTAACCTATCGTCTTCGGGAACTTGGTGTATTATGATGTATTGTCTCTATAAGAAAAAAAACATATCTGGGATTGAAGAGTTTAACCAAAATGTTCAGTGGTAGGCCCCACTAATTATATGAATAGTGCGCAGGTCAATTGTTTCGGGGTATGAGTGAGTGTTGACGGTCCAGGGGTGTTTCACAAAAATTTAAAATTCAACTTAACTATTATGGAAAGCCGTTAGTTTCTTTGTAATATTGTTGAAACAGTTCTTTTGAAAAGGCATAACATTTTTTAAATCCGTAGATTTTGTTATTTTTCGAGGAGCCTTGAAATAATTGATATACATCATTGTTGGAAGTTTAAAATAGTTGCATTGTTGTGCTTTTGAATATGTTTTATTCCAAGGCTACAAATGGCTACAAATGGCTGTCCATAATTGCTAGGTCCAACCTAGAGTTAAGTTCAACTTTGAATATTTGTGAAACACCTCTTACTTCTCTAGACAAAGTCACAACATCTCGGTCATTCCTACTTTGGAATGGGATTTACCTTGTATCAAATCCCAGTTGGTACCAATATTTTTACTAACAATAGATAACTGGTAAATATCTGTAAAATGACACCTAAAATCAGGCATTTGCTGTCATAATTATTTATCAAATAGTGATATTGTATTTATTATTGTCTCCTCAATATATTATGGTCACAGTTCCAGTTGCAGTTACAACATTATTAGGTGGGCGCTGCATTCGGTAAGTCTTTCGGATACGAAGTGAGTGTACATACGGGTCTTCAACGCATTCATTTGTACAGGATTTTAAAGAACTATTTCGTTTTCACTATTGGTTGGTATATGTGTGTGTAAGTAAAAGGCAAATGTAGATTAAACTAAATTTATGATAACTTTTCCGTAGAGCTATACTCGATATGATAACATCATGTGCATTTATACAATGACGATGAAATAGAAATCATTGCAGAAATCATAAATCAAACATACACATTTCAGACGTGTTGTAAGCCCGCGGTCGTGCGCGTGTTGTATGAATGCCACTTTCGTTATCTCACTTCGTACCCGAAAGTGCTTACCGCTGCACTCCCCCCCCCCCCCCCTCCCCCCCCCCCCCCCCCTCCCCCTCCCAACCCCGACAGTTTCTTATTTCCAGTTAAATAACGCCAGTTGTGTCACAATTCAGCAATAATTCATAATCACATGAAAAGGGCTCGTTATTCTATTCCATAATAGGCGCCGCGTCAGTTCGCCGTCATGCTATACGCAATACCAGTGGCAGTGGAGTATGTAATGTCATTTCCTTATATAGGTCATTGGCTTAGAGATTGAGAGATAAGTGCGTGGTTAATAACTAAACGCCGCAGAGAAAGTGATAATTTGATGGTATGTATGGAGTGATATCCCAATTTGATACTTGCTATTGTTTCTATCGTATCCGTGAGCATTATTACCACTATTGATTATAACATGTTATTGTCAAATGCATTTTTCATTAATATGGTCACCATCTAGTAGTGTCATCATCATCATGACCACAACCACCACCACCACCACAGACAACAACAACAACAACAACAAAACAGCAGCAACAACAACGACAACAATAATAACAATAATAACAATAACTACGATAGCAATAACAAAAACAGCACAAATAACAACAATGGCAACAACAATACCACATCCTTCAATACTATTTATTTACAATATTATGATGTTGAACAAAAACAAAAAAAACAGGAACACTAAAGAACATTAAAGCAGAGTGAAGAATTATATATGTATACACATATTACACTCAGAAGAAAACAATAATCACGATGAAAATCGAATGAAACTTGAAATTGTCCAGCTCATATTTCCGAAGGAGGATCAGTTTAACACCCCCTACCCGAATCCCAAATCTAAGATTTCCGTGACACACACTCCCACTGCCTGTCGTGCATAGCATGCAATTGTGCTTACTAATATTGGAGAGGCGTAGCCTACTATTGCGGTGAAGGGGGGGGGGGTGGGGGGGCGGGGAGGGTGCGATCATGCTCTAAATAATACTTTTATTTTCCTCGCATAAAGTGTATTAATTTGTTTTGTCATTTTGTTAATAATTATAAGGGCAAGTGTCCAATGCCCCTCCTACTCCCCCCCCCCCCCCCCCCCCCCTCATATTTAGCTACATCGCTGAAAATGGAAGGGCGCATTGTTATTTATGTTGTCGGCACGTCCTTATTACAGTATTGCTTTGTTCTCCCCTCATTGTCGTCTTCATTGTCATTGGGGGCGTGTACCCACCCCCCCCCCCCTCTTCCCTCCATCCTCTGACCTACACCTCTGTCTGTTCTCAACAAGGATTCGAGAGATATTATTACAGTCCCAATAGCTTTAAGGAGCGAGTGAAACCACAACTGTAGGCTGGACTTATTTCAGCTTCCTCCGAGGCGTCGCAGGTTAATCCATCGGCTTCAGAAGACTCCGCACATTTCCATCTTCACTTGTTGTTTTATACCTGTTTTCGTTTATTTTTGTTTCCTATTTCTATATCACTTTTTTGGTTCAGTTCCATAGAAAAGGTTCAAGTTCAGCATTTTCTGTCTAGCTTTTTTTATAGGTTTTTTTTTCCTGTAAGCGTTGTCCGATGTTTCGCATATAATGCACTGGGTAAACGGGAAGCATGCCAACATTCTGACCAAAAGAAAATAGCAAAACATCAACATTAATTTTGTGATAAAAGTGATTAATTCATTCGAATGCAACTTGTACAATTGTCCACAAATAACGCAAAAACACAGCATTTAATAATTATTATAAACTTGTGCTCCTTATACAAATCCGGGCCGTTGAGACCAGCATAGGAGATAATGTCGTAAACGCTAATGTTCAAGAAGACTGTTCCATATTTGCACAGGCAATGGAATGAACGCCTGTCCGGTTGCGTAGAGTGGTCAGACTGCATCACTGCACACCCCATTTGGTATAGGATTTTCCCCCGGATGTTTGTTTTCATTTTTTATATTTAAAAAAATCATCGAATAAATCTGGGACCCCAGGTTTATTCCGATCGGATATATTCATTGATATTTCAGCTGTTTCTGAACAGATTTTGCTCAAATAAAGTTTATTCTGTCATTAAAATTGTATGCTCTTTCAGATTTGACACTCAGTTATTCATTAACTCACAAAAAAAAGAATTTCTTGAAGCGCCCTCTATACCAAAACTGAAGTACCCCTTTATTTTTGTTCAATTAATAAACTAAATTTAGTAACAGTACATGAACAAGTAATTACAATGAAAACGTACAGAAATATATCTTTTTGAGTCAATGCATCAGACACAAAAGGTCGAACGTAACGATGCGAAATTATGCCTCCGGTTCTGAGGGGTTGTGTTTCACAAAGATTCAAATTGAACTTAACTCTAAGTTGGACCTAACTATTGCGGAAAGCCATTTTTAGTCTTGGATTAAAACATATTTACAAGCAAAAAAATACAAGTATTTCAGACTTCGAACAAACAAATATAATAGTAATTATATTAAGGCACCTTGATAATAACAAATATGACTGAAAACTGTTTCAAACCATTTCAAAGAATAATGGCTCTCCATAATTCTTAGGTCCAACTTATAGAATTCAACTTAGGATCTTCGTGAAAAACGCTCCTGGAGTTACAGTCATTTTTTCAAGGTTAACATCAATTAAAGATCTTGTTTCTTTCGAGTAAATTCAGTAGACATGAACGATGAATGGCGAACGCAATTTCGCCACATTCTGTCTCAATCTCTGCTATAGATAATGTGAATATTTATGACGTGATCGCTCTATCCAGGCCTCATTTTACCCACAATATGCTACTGAAATATCGACCTTCATTCTGATGGGCTTAATTGTATTTTCTCTCCTCTTTATTCAGTATCGAAAGCGGCCATCGTCGGGGTGTGCGTGGCGGTCGTAAAGACCTTCGCCGTCGTGGTCATCGTGGCGTGTCTCTGTATGATGCGAAGGAAGCCTGATCGACCATCTTTTCTGCTCATGCGCGACGTTGAGAAGGGTCAACGCACTTTCAATATGCCCGTCCGATCATGGATGGTCAAACCCATCAGTAGTCGCGAGCTGTCATGCCCGATGCATTGCAATAGCCGCATGCAGTTTGAATGAATACTCGATATACTACAACAACAACAACAACAACAACGACAACTACGTGTTCGCGTAGTATACGCGTCCGGGCCTTTTTACCATAGCTTAAACCAAGTTGAACTAAACCTGACTTCAGAATACAGGTCTTAGTTTTTAATGTTGGTTATGGTGCAGGTTTTGGTTTATACTAAAATTCAGTTTGACCGAATCTGTACTATCCCTTTAAAGTTAACGATATCGATTATGTTTTGTTTCCTGCAGGTAAGCTGGAATCGCAGATGCTTCACAAGGAGTCGAATTCTGAAGGCGCGGACGAGAAGGGCGAATCGGTCCAGGACCAGGGAGCCATGGACAACAAGGCCCCGGAGAGCTAAGAGGACCGGTATGGGAGCGGAAATAGTCCGGCCGCGGAATAATTCCGGGCGGACAAATTCCTCGCGCAGATTTTGTCCGAGAAGCCGATACATTAATTTTGGTTGCTAACTTCAATTTGTAAAATATGGTTACGAACAAGACAGTTTAACCCTATCCCTAACCCTATATAAATAATAGTGGCTATAATTCGATTTAGTGACTTTGGTTAGATTTGGTGGCTAAACCTATGAAAATGGAAGTTGGCAGCCATCCCCCAAAGTTTCAATGCCTCGACTGATGCCGCGGCCAGATCAAATCCGCGACCACACCGGCCCAACTCAACTTCACCGTCGAGTAGCCTACAGCATGGACTAGGCAGTCTTCATGGTGACCGTCCACCGGGCCAGTTACCTGCCTGCCAATGTAACCACATGAACAGTACCATCGCCTTCACTGAATATTCCAAGTTATCATGGATACATACGGCATGACATAATATCAGACCAACGTTTGACCCATAAACGTGATATACGGTATGTATTAAAGTATTTCATTCACATCACAGTAATAAGTGGTTCTGACGTATATACCATACAATGCATACCATAATTCTCTTAGTTCAAGCATCATGGATGTGGCTTTAATGTACCTGCATGGTGCTAGGTTTGGAATTTGCTCTCTATAGAGCCAATACACGGCCACGCACCTAACTGTCGTTGGCGTAGATAGATAGTTAGTTTATCAAATCAATGTCGCCTCTTGTTCAGGTTTCTTCACCAGTTTCATCGGCAGCATGAGCAGAATAACTAGAACGTCCACAGCCGCGAGAATCTTGAAAATCGCATAGTAGGAAGAAAAGCGATCTGCAATCATACCTACGTTGGGGAAGAGGGGAACATACGAGTCAACATTGAAGAAAACCGATATGCAATCATAACTACGCTGGGAAAGTGAGGAATATACAAGTCCACATTTTACAATGTATACGAAATATTTATGGAGAAAGAATCCAGGGTACTGTGTTGTATATTGAATAGCTCTTTAATTTGAATGTGTTTTTTATTTTGAATTCGTTAATTTATGTTAAAAGTGTCGATTGCTTAAACATCATTATTTTGATAATGAGTTTTTCCTCAACACCTGAAAATTAGAACAAAAAATAATTTAGTAGTAAAAAAAATGTAGAGTGACTTTTGTTAGTTGTGCGTTATGCCATAGTTTCTTTCTGTTACTGATCGTGTCCAGAAAACTATCGCTGGGCAACTGCCCCCGGTATATCCTACCCAAAAATCAACTCTCTATACAGGACGATAGCAGTTAGCCATCACTAACTTCTTTTGATGGTAATTATAATCGTCAAATTTAAATGATCTGAGATGACTTGAATCGGGTTCAGAGTTTTCGTAATAGTATTCTGAAGGATGATAATCCACTTGATAGTTTTCTACAATATCATACCTGATATGAAGCCGCCACTAAACTGCCCAATTCCACTAGCGAACTCAGAGACGACATAGGCAACTCCGAACTGATCTGTGGACACCCTTTCTCTCGCCACTATGCTGATCAGCGAAGCCCTGCCCGCAATGACCACAGCAGAAACGAAGGACAGCGATGCCATCAAGAAGATATTGGTGACGTAGGCGTAGCCGATAAGAGCCGAGATGTCGATAAGGCACATGACAAGATAGAGGCTCGCTGGGCTGACTGGTCCCTGAGTCAGCACACCAACCAGAACGCGACTCAGCACGTTGCCCATGGCGGCGAGGAAAGTGATAAACAGCGTGCGGTAAGGAGTTATCCCCCGCTGCAAGGCGTCCGGGATCAGAAAGAAGTGCCAGCCGCTGTACACGCATCCAAGGCCACTGATCGAGAGAAACATACAGATGATCCAAGGATCGGTAAAGAACATCGAGCTCCGAATGCCCTCCAGGATTCCTATCCCAAACGTTCGCTTAGCTACCCTCTTGTCTTCAAGATCCCTTAATTTGATAATATTGTGTTTATATTGACATTCTCCTGCAGACTCCTCGGAGACGTCCGAGCTTCTACGCAATGATTCAGTGAATTCCGCTCTTGACTTTACAAAGTTAAGTGAAAATGTCTTTGATTTTGACTTACAATGGGGGAGTAAAGATGTGTGTGTGTTTTTGTAATGATGTCTTTGTGTGGACTGGGTCAGTAATGGTACTGAGCTTTCTTGGGCGAATGACTTACTTTCATCTTCAATAGGAATAGAACCTAAATAGTTTTTCTCAAGACATTCTGAACAATCGGCCGACTGTCGCGATGAAGCAAGTTGATCTATAGCAATATGCTCCTGCTCTGTTTCAAGTTCCTCCTTCGTATGGTTAACTGAAGACTGATAGGCACAAGGCTTGGTGCTTATCACGTCCCGCTTTATCTGCGTTTTCTTTTTAACAACGGATTCGCTTTGCGTCTTGTCAACTTCATGCCGACCACTATGTTCCGGTTCTCGCTCAATCAGCGGCTGTCGTTCCGTTCTGGAATCCCTCTGATCCTGGCTCATGGGCTGGCTCTGATCCTGGCTCATGGGCTGGCTCTGATCAGTATCATCTATTATTTCCCGCTTTATCCCAGGTCGGGCCCGAATGACTGATGCACATGGTATCATATGCGCCATCAGCGCGCCAATGATCAACATCGCCCCTCTCCACCCATATGTTTCTAGTAGGAGTTGTGCCACCAGAGGGGGGATCACCATACCAACGCCGCATCCAGTCAGCGCGATGCTGTAGAGGAGATTGTAACGGTCGCTAAGCTCGTTCAGTATCAACGCGAGGTTGATCAGGACTGGGCAATGTCCAATACCTGTTAGAAAATATAAATATATATATTATATATATATGAAAAATTAACAATACTGTAGTATAACAACCTAAATAGGTTCGATGGTCAATCAGGGTTATTTTTTAGAGAGTAACGTTATTATTCAAGTGCTTATAGGAAGTAACCTTTATGGAACGCAAATGGAGATGGGATTACAATGATCAGGCTATGTGGGCATTTATGGAAATGGCAGAAGATGGAAGACCCGATTGGAGTCTTGGAGGTAATACTTGCCATTGTCCAAATTCTCAAAATCCAATTGATATTAAAGCAGCTCCCTCATACCTTGTTGTATTCATAATAACAATAAAAGCACGGGACAGGTTTCGGTTTTTCAAATTTCCATTTCGTTCAAAGGATATTTACGATTGAAGTGTTCAGATGTTAAACTGTCTATGGGATAATTTAAGCCGGGTACAAAGTAAGTGCAATGAGTTAGTGAATATCATTTTGCATTTTTGCTCATTACTCGGCCATAATTACGTCCATTTAACTTTAAATTTTCACATAATACCCACACTGTGAAAAATAATTTGTTGGAATTACTCAATAAGATTTCTTCAACAAATTGCCTTAATCACTTAGAAAAAGTATTATGAAAGGTACACTTGAGAATTGGTACTTCCCGAAAAAAAATTGTAAGGGTTTTGGTTGGTTTTAATTCCATTTGAAAGTTCATTGAATTAAAGGGATAGTTGAGTTCTAGTAAGGAGAGTACAGTTTTGGTGAAACTGAATTTTAGTAACCAAAACATGCATCATTACATTACAAACAAATAGTTATAACTAGAAAGGAACACAAAATTACAAATGACGTAATAAAGATCATGTTATCATTCAAAAAGAGCCGTTAAAACGTAAGAGGGCGCTCTCTTAACACTCATCGGTTTCAACCATTTTGAATAAAATATTGTGCATGTCATGTTTTGTTGAAATAGTGATTAGATAGAGAAATAACTAACAACTATTTAAAACCTCTTTTGAATGTTTTTGAAAGAAGTGTAAAAGCATTTTATGTATTTTCTTAAGAGTCAAGATATCGCCTGGCTAGACGATATATAAATATAATATTTTGAAATCAAATTTTACAACTATGAAAGCATTCAAAAGGGAATGATTCTTGTAACTTTTTGAAAAGAGGAAGCATTTTTTTGAATTTGTTACGGCTGGTTCAAAATTCTCTAATAAACCTGGGGCCCCAGCTTTATTACAAATTGTTATATTTATGGATATTTCAGCCGTCTCTGAACCGACTTTGATCAAACAAAGATGATTTTATTATTTTAATATTATGCTCTTTCAAATTTTACACTCAGTTTTTCATTACCTCACAACAACAAAAAAAGTAGTCTAGCGCCCTCTCTACCAAAACTCAACTATCCCTTTAAACATGTGTAATGAGAATCATTCCCTTTCGAATGCTTTCATAGTTGTAAAATTTGATTTCAAAATATTATATTTATATATCGTCTAGCCAGGCGATATCTTGACTCTTAAGAAAATACATAAAATGCTTTTACACTTCTTTCAAAAACATTCAAAAGAGGTTTTAAATAGTTGTTGATGATATCTCTATCTAATCGTTCTTTTAACAAAACATCACAATCGTGCACAATTTTGTATGAAAAATGGTTGAAACCAATGAGTTTTTAGAAAGCGCCCTCTTGAGTATTGGTGTGATCTGATATGTCCAGAAAGTAATGTGTGAAAATATAAAGTTAATTGGATGTTATTTGGTCGAGAATTGAGCGAAAATGCAAAGTGATATTCACTCACTCATTGCACTTACGTTGTACACGGCCGAAAAGGTCCCGTAGATCATTTCATATCCCAACACTTCAATCGTAAATATCTTTTGAACGAAGTGGACATTTGAAAAAACCGAAACCTGTCCCATGCTTTTATTACGAATAAAACAAGGTATGAGAGAACCGCTAGAATTCAAATTGGATTTTGAGGATTTGGACAATGTTACTAGATCCCTTTAATAGTGGCAAGTAAGATATAGGAGGCCCTGGCCACCCACTTAAAACCATCCCCATCTCTCCCGACTGTAAAGTCATGTATAGATACAATAATGTATATTATGTTATTGAAATTGTACAATTACGGTTCGTGTTTATCAGAATTATATTGTTTGTTTGGTTTAATTGAATGTTTAGCACGTGCAATTCAGCTTGTTCGCTGTCGTACGTGTTATTTATTGTATTTATTTATTTATTTATTCAGTCTTCTTTCAACAAAACAGGGTAGCCCCATTCAGTGCCACAAAGGCCTGCTTTACAAGAGGGCTCTGTATCAGATGGAATTTACAAAGTATACATTAAAAAACACCATATAAAAATATAAATACATTAAAACGTGGCAATTAAAACAAAGTTTCATCGGGGGTATGACAAATTAAGAATATCAACTTTAGAAGTATAAAACGATCAAATGGCGTTAGTTACTGCGATATCATATTATAATGGACTGGTATTGCCGAAGACGTTTTAAACAAAATTAAACTCTCACAAAAGGTTCCGCAATTCAAGTTTGATCGTTCATATTTCTCATATTATTTTATAACCGTTCATAAATTTGGTATCATTGGAAAGCTTGTTCCCCCCCCCCCCCCCTTTACATAGATATGACATTTGTTATACATTTCTTATCATGGAATATGCATTACATCAAAATGTGGGGCAAAGTCAAAAGTGAAATGTTGCAAAATGCATTGATAGTGTCAACAGTGATTTATCATGTCATTGAGAGAATACGTGGTGTTTGGACAAGGAAAAGTGCCTGCAGTGATGTTTGTGTTTGGTCAGTTCTTACTTTTACTGAGTGGTCATTTGTCCATGTCAAAGATGCCACTTTTATCATTTTTATCAAATGTCCAGAAGGCCCACTCAATCGGCCACCTCGAAGCCGGCGTTCCCCAAAATGAAGTTGCTGCCCTGTTATTGCACCATCTCAAAATAATGAAGACACATTTCATCCTCCAAAGAAAAGGATAATACACTATTGACATTCATAGATGACCGCCTAAACATCATTCGGATCACTTCATTCTCCCAAAATAGGAGGGTACACTGTTGACAATATCAATGCATTTTGCAACATTTCACTTTTGACTTTGCCCCATATTCGGGTGTCATGCACATTCCATGATAAAATATTCATAACAAATGTCATATCAATGTAAAGGGGGGAAAACAAGCTTTCCAATGATACCAAATTTATGAACGGAAATGAAGTAATAGGAGAGATATGAACGCTCAAACTTTAATTGCGGAACTTTTTGTGAGGGGTTTATGTGCAATGTGGGAGATATTTGAAAATATAAAAAACAATTAAAACAAATCATGAATCCAAATACATAAACAATACAGTTACCAGCAGGCAACGAATTAGCGAATAATCAACTAGTGACATTGAAAATATGAAATGCACATAGTGTAATATAGCAAGTTGATCGTTACCTGAAATGGATAGGAACACCGCCATTTGTATTTTGTTGGTAGCACAAGAAGCTAAGATGAAACCTGATGATATCATAATGGATCCGAGAACGAGGGGCACACGCTTGTATTGCCATGGGATACGTTTGTAGGCCAGACTAAAAAGAGGTGCTGTATATCAATAAAACAAGATACGAGGGGCCATTATTGTTTGTAGCT